>PVKE010007169.1:0-37581 GCA_004027555.1 Craseonycteris thonglongyai | reverse complement strand
CTGGAAATCTTGGGAAGGGCACCCCAGGCCCAAGATTTTGCCTGGAAAAAGAGTGAAACTGCCTGGATGAGAGCTTGACTGTTTGGTTCAAGGAGTAACAAGTGTGGGTTAAAGGCAGTGTGGCTCCCAACACAAGGATCTCTGTAAAACTCTAAGAAATTGTGCATTTACCCAGAGTGGAAGAGGAAAATGCAAAAATGTAAATGAGGCTGAATTAAGAGGCCAAGAAGTAGGTGAGAATCTCAGAAAGTTAACTTCAGTACGGTAGAAGAAAGTAATGCAATGTAAAGCATCCTAGTGGTGGGTGAACTAAAATTAACTCCTGTTCCTTAGATGAAATGGGTTGTTGGCCAGGCTTCACACACCAACTGCGAAGGTCTCCTATGACCAGGCATTGCTGTAAGGTATTTTGTAAACATGACTAATATCTAAAGTCTGTTGTCTTTAAAGGAGGTTACTTTAGCTAATCTGAGTGGGCGTGATTCAAAGGCCTTAAGAACAGAGCTAAAGTTTCCAGGAGGAAGAAGAAATTCTTCCTCTGGATAGTAGCTTCAGCTTGTTGCAGAGTTCCATCCTATCTCTCATCTTAATGGCCTGCCCTTCAGATTTCAAAATTGCATACATAGCCGTTACATGTGCATAAGCCAATTCCTTGCATACCCAGCCCTTACATCTGCAGAACCCTAAATCTCTTAATATAATAATCTCCTACTGGTTCAGTTTCTCTGGTTGAGTCCTAATGGATATGTCAACGCTTCAAGTCTTCATCATAGGACAAAGCATGGTTATTTAAAGCAGTGGCTTCCAAAGTGTTTACTGTGACCTGTACAGTACTATGAAATCAACCTAATGGGTCATGAACAGCATTGAGAAAAGTTAAGTGGAAAAGAATCAAAGAGAAAACAGTATTATTACAAGTAGTAAGAGTATTCATTACACTTTAAAACTTTCAGTTTCAAATAAACACATACATTTAGACATGTGAACATACCATGTCTTATGTAAAATGGTTATGATTTAGAGACTACAGGAACAGTACATTTAAGAAATATTTTTGTAAAAATCCAATCCAGACAGAGAATAGCCATTTAATTTACATTCTTTTCTAAAAGTCAAAATAGGCAACACAAGCTTCTCAAACTACTGAGTACATTAATGATGACAGCAGATGCAAACAATTACACTTCACACTTTCTCTCCTTCTTGAGCCATTGATTTTTATTTCAAATTCTTATTGAGTACCAGGTCCATGGTTGGACTGTGGTCAGTAGCCGGAATACTTGAATCACTTTAGACCCATGTTATGAAGGCAGACAGTGGCGACATGTAAGCCTGCCTGGGACAGAGGGAAGCAGTGGTAAGGAAGAAAGGACTTCTAGAGAGATCCTAAAAGCATAGACTTTAGCCAGCTGTAATTGGTAAGAACAAATAATAAGGGGGCCAGGGAAGGTACGTAGAAGGCATTCTGGGCGAAAGAGTAGCATGTGCAAGATTGGAATAAGAGAAAAGAACAAAATTACAGAACAGGAAGTAATTCAATATGGCCAAAAATGGAGTGGTGAATGAATGATAGATGGGACAAAAGTATGTAGGCAGAGATTTATGATATATGGTCGGTTATATAAATAAAATTCACATGCTCAAATCCTGAAAGGGAATGAGAGTTTATAACAATTACAGGGGGCCAGATGGGAAGAAGAGAGATGAGTCAGATGCTCTAGGAATCCTCTATCTTTATCCTGTTTGGAGAATTTAGTGGAAGCCTAGGCCCTCGAGGTACTAAGTGACCTTCCCCAAAGCATCCCTCATGGTGCGGCCAGTTGTTCAAACAATGGCAGAAGGAAGGCAGGGATATGGGGACACCACTCTTGCATCAGGCTGGGAGGCAAAAAGAACACAGGTATCACCAGTTCAAGAAGGAATGTGAATAAACCAAGGTACTGAGAACTGAAATTCCTCTTTCAAAGTCAGCCAAAGAGGCACATGAGTGACAACAGAAATAAAAGACCTACCTTTACTGAGTATATCAGTAATGTTTTAGGGTGAAATTACACAGAAAGAATAAAATGTAAAGGCCTATCTAAAAATCCTGTGCTTAAGCAGTATGCCAGTCTCTGGAAGAGAGAATTAATTCATGAGGTTTATCGACATCTATCAGGGGTCAAATAATAAAACAAAGGTTGCACAGTTTTCTAAAATCTCAAACAGATTCAAATGCTGACAGAGCTAGTAAAAAAAACAAACCTGTCTTAGCAAGCATTTCTAGCACCAACTGAAACCTATATAGCCAACTAAACTTTTTAATGGTTGTAAAGGTCATGAGTGAAATAAGCCTAATTTTTAAACTCTGCAAGCTGAGCCCAGAGATCACATGATTGAAAGACCAAAAAACAAAAACAAGACTGAAACACAAATAACCAATTGTTAGGGAACATATATATGCAGGAAGACACATGCTATGGTACAAGGCTTAGCTTATAAACCTAAGACTAGCTACAAAAGAAACTTTTCTGGGCAGCTGTGATCCAATGTTAAAATTAATCATGTTACCCCACAAGACAAGAGAGACTCTGCTTTGTTATAAACAAACTGTCCCTTCCATTTAGATTTCTCTAAGAACTATAGTCAAACGTAATTGACCGATTCTGGATCATCATTGAAAATGTCAACATATGTTAAATCTACACATGGTATCTGTCTCATGCTTCCCTTATTTATAGGCAAAACCTAAAGGGCAGGAGTGCTTTACAGGAAACGTGGTAATAAGCAATCATTATCAAAACACATGGAGGACAGTGCTGTCACATTACTCTTGGTGTGTTTGAGATGAAAGCTGCCATCACTTCCATTACCATAGGATTAATGGTCAAATCTGGGGAATCACTGACCTTTGAGTCACACTAACTTTGACCTCATATATCTTGTAACTGAAATGATGGCTTTGTAAATACCATGTGAACTGCTGTGCTTAAATCAATTGTCTCCACAACCTCAGAAACTGTCTTTAAAAAAGAAGATACCAGCAAACCTAAGTGGTAATTTGTTAAAAGTAGGTGAATGCTCTGTAAACAGAGAAGAGGATGCAGTGATCAATGCTAGCAACTTGGATCCCTGATCCCACATAGACAGCCTCCACTTCTGGACCAGTTCAACGCCTTCAGAGTGCCTCAAACTCAAAGTGCTCTCAAACACAACTGGCATGTTTCCCACTCCTACCTCCTGTAAGGTCTCTTCTGTTTGATGACAACTGGGCCCTTCTCATCATGTGGGCTTGAAAAGGCAGTTGGGAATATAATAAATCTTCTACTTCCTTTCCCTATCATACACACCCACTTAAAATTAATCAAAATCCCCTCTGGATTCTACCATAGAAGGATTCTTGTTCCCATTCCTTCTTATTGCCCCTGACAGCTCAGATCCTCAATAACTGAATTATCCTGCAACATAGTCATTATAGCTTACTGTATACCACATCTAAGTGTACCATTCCGACAGTATTGTTCTATTCATGGCTCTGTAGGCCAGGAACTGAACTGGGGAATGAAATTGGGGTGAGAAACAGAAAGAGAGAGTGAATTTGTAAGTCATACTACATTTCTTATGCAAACTTTTTTGTCCCTTTCCAATTTTGTATAATGACCAAGTATTACTTTCTAATGGGAGTGGAGTGGGTGGGTCACTCTGAAAAGCCTCCTAATATTCTCCATTCCCTCAAAAATAAAGTTTCAATATTTCAGAACGACATCAAAGTTGTCCGAGATCTGACTTCAGCCTACATGCCCAGCCTTTAACCAACACTATTTGCTTCCACCTGCCCTAGAATGCAAAAATTACTACTTTGCTATATGTTTGCAAAACTTTCTTTCATCTTTTTTTTTCAGGGAGGGAGGGGGGCTCTTCTATAGAATTTGTCACAAATTTGGACTTATATTTTGAAAGTGTTTTTTTGTTTTTGTTTTTTTTTTCCTTCCAAAATGAAAGGGTAAGCACAATTTTCCTTTGTACTAAACTTTGCTTCTAAGTGCTCTATGTCAAGTTGAGTCACAAGAGACAAAGGGGTGTTTGAGTACATCAAATTTAGGCTACAGGGCACACACATTTACCCTCCTGATGTTAGTCTGGCAGGCGGGTTATGACATGGGAACAGATTTTGGTGGACCTGAGCTCTTACGTATTGAATTGTTTGCGTTTTTTTGGCTTGAGAGAGGCAGGCACTATCAAATGATAAACCATATCTCATGGATAAACCACTATGACCAGAATGCAAAACTGACCAGAATGCAAAAAAGTGACTGCTGAATTTTAATCAGTAAATCTGCCACAGCTGGGAGACATTAGGGCCTTAACTGACCCCAAATTACTTAGGTAGGGACAGATGCTGCACTTGAGGCTTCAAAGGGAGATAACTACTTTTATATATTTATATATTAAAATTCACTCTCTAACCACAATTCAAATACTTTTAAATTCCTTCTGCCAGCTCCCCATTTCAACCAGAGAACTCAATATGTGATATTATGCTCTCTCTCACATGATATACTCTCATAACCAATAAAGCTAATTACCCATGATAGTCCTATTCCTACCAATACACTTTTTATACTAGCATTTCAAAATACTTCAAAAATTCTACCAAACTGACTTCTCTTGTCAGTCACACTGAATTGATCAAAAAGGAAGAATTATAAAATTTCTTGCTAGGAGCTAAATGGCCCTTAAAAAGGAAGGTAGCGGTCTTTATTCATATTACCTACAAAGAATATAAAATTAATGTTAATAATAAATATTTATTATTTTGTAATACTTGATCCCTGACATACATAATCATTAAGACCATGTTATTATGTCACCTCTTCTAGAACACAGCATTGCAGATGGTTATGCTAAATGAGAATTATAAAGGTTTACTTAGGTAAAGGGAGGCCACTAAAGATTATCCCCAACTTAGTATACATGAAGAATTCTTTGTTTTGAAGTTATAAGTTTTGAAATTTTGGAGGCTCATCATGACAATATCTTCCAACATTCAAGCACTTCCTTCTTTTCCAGAACTTTATGAGTCCTCTCTCAATCATTTGGTACTTGTATCATGCCATTTATTAATAACATTATGTGTTTAAATCTCATCACCACGTGGCATCTTCAGCATAAGACTAGTGTCTTATTCCCTGCTGCATCTCCAACACTTGACACTGCTTTACACAGAGTACCTACTCAGCAGACATTTGTTGATGGAAGTGAGTTATAGGGAGACTGATATATGTGGTTCTTTTGAAAATTCTGCAACTACACTCCCTTGAATAGGTAGTCCATTCATTCATTTAAACAGCTGTTCAAGTTTTCTAGATAAGCTGGCAACATGAACAAAGAAATCTTCCTCACTGGTCTACCCAACTGGCTTCCACTGTACACTCTGGCATTTAGGGCACCAAAATTCTGGCAGCAACTACAGGCAGCATAAAAATGCAGCA
Organism: Craseonycteris thonglongyai; assembly: GCA_004027555.1. Lineage (NCBI taxonomy): Eukaryota > Metazoa > Chordata > Mammalia > Chiroptera > Craseonycteridae > Craseonycteris > Craseonycteris thonglongyai. The sequence continues at coordinate 32,110 of PVKE010007169.1, read as the reverse complement.
CAGGGAGCCAGCTCTTAATGAAGAAGTACTATCAGACCCAGGAGAGGAAAAGCAGGTCCTCTGGTGGTTGGGCTCTTTCAACTTCCTTCTTACTGTATATAATATAAATATATCAATCAGCCACCATCAATAAGTATTGAAAAGATTTCAACAGAGACCATTAGGTGGACTATGAGGAGAACCTAACCAGTTTACAGGAAAACTGCAGATGTGAATGAATCTTTCCTGCAATTTTGTTCAAAAAGTTCTACATAGGGGAAGCCGGGATGGCTCAGTGGGTTAAGTGCTCACTTAGCAGCCCTGGGGACCAAGGATCGAATCCCAGCCCCGGCCTGCGTGGACCCATATGCTGAACTGGGGAGTGCCCTCAGTTTGGGTCTCATCAGGGTGAGACCCCAGCTCAGTTCCTGCCCTATGAAGCCCCACGCCCACCTGTGGAATGAAACTATAAGGAAAAAACCAATGATGTGCAACTATGGAGACTGTTCTGGGCCCTCCCCTTTCTCTCTGTCTCTGTATATCTCTGTGTCAAAAACAATAAAAATAAATCTTAAAAAAAAAAAAGATCTGCACAGAACAATGACAGGAAGATGATAATGAGATGAGAAAGAAAAGGATAATTCCAGCTATCTTTGAGTGACTCTTCAGGGGTATCTCTTTTAAATCATAGAAAGGTCCTATTTTGCAGATCAGGGAATTTCAGGCTCATAGATGACAGTTTTCCTAAAGACACACGAAAATATCTAGGTGACAAATGAAGTCCAAGCCCAGGTCTGGTTAAATTTGAAGTTTATGCTCTTTGCCCCATGCCACACTGCTTTAGGAGAGGAAGCATTATTTAAAACAAAAAAATATAAAATAAGCACTCCTACAGAATTCACACACACACACGCACACACACACACGCACACATGCACACACACACACACCCCACAACTGCACAGGGCCAATAAACAGGGGGAAATTTTCTACCTTACTAGTAACCACAGAAATGCAAACTAAGTATTTTTCATCTACAAAGATTTAAAACCAGGCAAAATGACAGATCAATTGTCGTTCTAATACACTGGGAATCAAATGAAATGGCATAACTTTCTGGAGGCCAAGATGTTAAAACTCACAGTATCAATTGACCTAACAGTCTCTGAAGATTTAATCTAATGAAATCATAGATGTATAGAAATATTTGTGTACACTGACACTAACCACAGTATTGTTTACAAAGGGGAAAAAATACAAAGCAATCCAAATGTGCAAAACAGGAAGAATGAATAAATAATGGTATACCCTTAAGATGCAACACACCAAAGTTTCCAGAGGTATGATAACAACCATGCTCTGTAAGATTAATGACAAAAATGCTCGAATGTATGGAATATGAAAGGATTATAACACCAGGTGTGTGTGTGTACACATACACACAGGATATGATCCCAACTATGAATATACATACATATATAATAATTTCTGGATACCGAGATTAGAAATTATTTTACTTTCTTTATATGTCTCTGGCTTTTTATAAAATATAGAGCTCTGGTAAATAAATAAAAAATAGCAAATATTATTTTAAAAACACTCATCACCAAAACTTGACTACTTAATGAGCATAAGTCTTTCCACATACTGTAAAAGCAAGTTTGTCTGGCTTAATATTAATTTAAAGTATATTTAATAGCACTTTCAGTGTTAATTTATATAGTGATAGCTGATGTTTATAATGATGACACTAAGGAACAAAAAGACTTTGTGTTTTATAAAATTTAAATGCAAAATAAAATCATCATAATTTTTTTTATGTAATAAACACATTTGTGCCAAGCAGTTTAGAAGCTATGCTTTATAGTTAAGGTGGCATTGACCAAAAAACAACAACAAAAACATTTGTGAGTTTTGACCTTAACTACTGAAACACTACCAAAACCCAGATCCTCAATAACAAAGAAGACCGACTATACTTCTTTTCAAGAGAGCTTAGTTATTGGAACACTCTGGTTTAATTCTGAGCACATGTTATATGGAAGTCAATTATACATTCTCCTCTTTCAGACATCTGGCTGAGGGTCTCCACAGTGGAAAATCACTGCTCATACTGACCAAAAAACTAATGTATGCCTCAGTTGCAGTTTGCTGGGCTTATTTCACAATGGTGTTATGTGTGTATGTTTATATGGAATGATTTTTTTCATCATATGAAAACAGAAGACTGATCCCCTGAGTTTACAGCTCTCGATAACTACACCATCATGATTAGTCTGAAGAATTACTTTCTTTAAAACTCAGTAAAATTATTAATTAGTTTAGCTCAGAAAAAAATTGTAGCTTCTAAAGTACAGGATCACAGAATTTTACAACCAGATGGGATTTTGGCACCTGCCCAAACAGAAATGCAAATAAACCCCACACATGCCACTCCCCTCCTGCCTGTGATGGATTAACCAGGTGAAAATGCTAAATCCAGCCATCTTCCCAGCATCTTCAATGCAGTCGCCGCTAATTAATCAAGTTAGAAGAGGAGAAACCAAACATATTTGCCATCTCTGGTTTAATCTCTTACTTCAGTTTCAGTGGAGGCAACTGAAGGTCACCCAGTTAATCAAAGCTGATGTTAGAACAATAGTTTCCAGATGTATTATAACCTACTCTTGATACTACCTTGTATTTCTTCAGAATGTTTCCCTATAAAAAAAGACAAGTAGCAAAGTAAGTCCCTTCATATGAACCCTTCTCAGAAAACAATTCCAATTTGGATGTCAGAGTTATACTTCATATGTAAATTTTATGCATTAAAAAGCACTTATAAAATATATATATTTAAAATGACTATTCCTGTTTTAAGTTAGCTGAATTATGAACTTGCTTTAATGTCTTTAATATTATCATGCTTTGGTTTTCAGTACACACACACACACACAAAGGAAATGAGGAAATTCACTTCATTTGCTATTGAACAAGCAATACATTAGCATTCCTACTTATAAATAGCCATCGGCATGGTGACTCAGAAGATCTGCTCTTCCACTCATGTTATCCTAAGTAAGCTGATCTTTTGAGGCCCATATTTTCCCCACTTGTAAACATGAGAGAAGTGAAGTAAATGGTGTCCAAGATTACTTTCTGTTCTGAAATTCCAAAATTATACCTATAACAAATCTGCTATTTGAAAATACTATAATATTCCATCAATGGTTTCCAGTCTTAGTAATGTCACTGCCTGGGAGAAAAGGAACTCCCCCTACCCCCATGGCTTTAAGATTCAGGGGCAGGGGCAGGGACAGCAATTAGTGTACGCCTCCACAATGCCACGCTCAGTCATACCCTGACTGGTCCTGCAGGGATAAGAAACAAGGACTTTCCAACTCCTTTCTCTTATGAATATAGGCTGTTAAGCAGGGAGTTTATATTCTGGCCTGCCCCTTGATGTAATCTTTAGGGGTTTCTCTAAGGTTGTGGTCCTCCAGTGCAAGCAGGAACAAAGGGGTAAGTCTAATTTTAGAGTTCAAAATTTAGGAAGCCCGCTATTCCCACAAATCTAAGCTACACTTTCATACCCAGTCTTTGATACGGCTCTCGTGTTTATGAAGCTATCTTCCAAGTGGTTCAGAATTTATCAGAGGAAAGAGAAATATTCATACTCTCATCCTCTGGAAAAATTTTTAAAAAGTTTGTTGAAGTACACAGGCTATTATGGGCAGAGTTCACCTTCTCCTATCTTAAGGTTTCCTAAATTGCAGTGTTTTCCGAATACTTGTAAACTTAAGTGAAACTCCCAAAATTTAAAGTTAGAAAGTATGTAATACAAAGTACCACACTCTTAAAAACAATTTTTTTTTTTAATGGAGGCTCTTGTAAGGGCACCACCATCCATTTAAGTCTCTTAAAATAGAAATCAGAGGATCAGATCCAGTATATGCCACCTCCTTAACTAGCTTGAGTTTTTCCTCTTCTCTGCATTGACAAATGCTCTTCTCATTGATAAATTACATTGATCATTACATATCAATTCTTAGCTATTCCTCATGCACCACTCTAATCACCCCTACACTGTCACTGGAGTACTCTTCTAAAAACATGAATTTTATCAGGCCTCTGCTCTGCCAGAAAAGCCAAGAAAATTTTTTTTTCTTTCTTTGTTACCTTCTGTTTTATCTTCCACCTATAGTTCTTGTAAAATTGTATACCTGAAACCTATGTAATTTTTATCAACCAGTGTCATCCCAATAAATCATCATCATCATCATCATAACAGAAAAGAAAAATAATTTTTGTTTCAATTTTTAAAACCTTCAACGGCTTCTTATAAACTGGAAGGTTTGCCGAAGAAGGACCATACTGAGTTCTGGCTTAGAGAGAGAGTTTATTAGAAACAGCCAGAAATGGCTGAAAATGGCTAGCTGACTCCCAAAGACAGAAAGACAGCATCAGCGATATCAGTGACTTCTGGGGGTTGGGAGAGCATTTTCATAGGCAGCATCAGAAGAACCAGAAAGGGAAGTGGAGGAGAAATATCAGGAAGTACCAGCATCTAGGTTGGGCGTCTTTTGTAGACAATGTGGCGCCGAGTCCCAACCGCCTCAGGGTGGGTGGAAGGTCCTTGCTGGGTTTAGCAATGGAAAACCTCTTCAGGGAGGCACCTGGGGCTCTGTTCTGTCCCCATGTTGACTTCCTTCTCCTCCCACCATCACACCCTTCATCCCTAATGTAAACCATCAGATAAAGTTCTAACAGTATAACAGATTTTATAAGATATTTTTAATATTCCCTCACTTAACATTCTTCTCATTCTCTCCCTGGCGCACTCTTAATAGTATCTCCAGCTATCTCAAGATCTCAAAGTACTTAAAATGACAGGCATTTCCTTTCGCAATCCTCTTTTCCATCTTACAAAATCACTTAACCTTTAAGATCCAACATAGGCATAACTTCATTCATGAACCTTTCTTGACTAACATATTTAGAAGCTTCATCCACTCATGTTCTTTAGCAAGCTTGTCCAACCTGCAGGCCGTGGGTCACATGCAGCCTAGGATGGCTCTGATGTAGCCCAACACAAATTCATAAACTTTCTTAAAACATTATAAGAATTTTGGGGAAATTTTTTTAAAGCCCATCAGCTATCGTTAGTGTTAAGTGTATTTTATGTGTGGCTCAAGATAATTCTTCTTCTTCAAATGTGGCCTAGGAAAGCCAAAAGGTTGGACATCCTGTTCTATAGTCTCCTCTATATCACAATCTGGTACCTTGGTGAAGTCCCAGGAGATGTTCATAGGTACTGCCTAAAAAAGAATTTTTTCCTGCCTACATACACTTAGGGGAAAAGTCAAACACACACCACATTCACGATGAGTATTATCAGATTACAGTCACACAGAAAATGAAGGATTATAAAGCAACAATAATGATGACAACAAAAAAACTACAAAGCCTAGGATTGGCTAAATTTATTTGAACATTTTGTTGCAGCACACCTCTAACCATCCTAAAGAATAGTGTTCCATGGGAAACACAAATATATCAGACCATCTAGCCTTCACACATTAGAACACAGGCTCTAGCGAAGTGATGCCCCATGTTAGAGATTCAATAGTACTATGAATAAAGAAAATTTATTTCATTTATTTGTAGTTTAAGATTAAAGTAAGGAGACTAAAATACCTAATGAGCTACAATTAATGTTACACTTCAAGAAGTAAAGTGTGTATGATTAAGTAAATTATTGAGACCATGCCTGATTAGAGGGAGATCCAAAACACATCACCAATTTCTCAATGGGATAAAAGTAAGCACCCAGTACTATATGTTCACATCTGAAAATGTTAATTTCTATGTCTTAGAGTAAGGAAATGTTACAGAAGGCAAATTCACTCTCATCACAACTATAAGAGTGCTACATACCTTCACAGAATCAAATGAGAATTTGATCAGCCTTTTGTTTTTGACCCTCCATATTCTAAATTCCTTTTTCTGAAAAATACCATTTTCATCAATTTCACTGACTTCTTGTCTAAGGTATTAATTACTTTAAAAATTATGTTCACTATTTTCCTTGATGTTACGTTCACTGCTCTTGAGCTGAACTTCAAATGTATTATATAACCCTTTCTGAGGCTCCAAATTTTAGAGTGTATATATATTTTTTTAATTTATTTTTTTATTGTTAAATTTAATGGGGTGACATTGTTATATTTTATTAGTGAAGTTCAGCAGAAAAGCATAAGAATAAGAAAAGAATGCTTGGCCTAGTACAGCAAAACTGGGAGTAGGTTTCAGAAGAAATCTTTACTCCTTACTCTAGTGTTTAGAATTGTCAACAGAGGGCCCTTGGTGATACTCAATCAACTTCTTATATCAACAAACTTTACAGCTGTAAATACTGTGAAATAATTCAAACATCATTTTGAAAATAAGAAGACAACAGACTAAAACAAAACACCACTGTCACATTGATTAAAATACGTCCCCCAGTTTTTTATTTTTACCGAGTGCACATTTCCTAGGAGTTTCCTGAAAGCCTTCCATTACAATACACAATACTGTGTCCTGGGTCTTTTACCAATATACAGATGAGTGCAATTGAGAATCACTGCCAAGATCAGCTACCTTCCCCATATGCCTGAATTCTAACCCCCTGGAAATGCCAGGTTCTAAGCAACAGATGCCTCCCATCTATGGAATTCTAACATACCTCTAATTATAACCTACCACATGCACCCTTCTACTTCTCTGCAAACTCATCTGCAGGTTTCCAAAAATAAGAAAACAAAAGTTGGGGGACGCTGGGATGGCTTATACGGTTGAGAACTCGTCTTGCAGCCCTAGGGTCCAGGGATTGAGTCCTGGCCCGGGCCCATGCAAACCCATATAAACTGGGGTGTGCCCCCAGTTCAGTACTCACAAGGCAAGGCTCCTATGTGAAAGGCCCCCAGCTGGTTCCTATCCTTCACAGCCCTGCACCCACCTGTGAAATGAAACTACGTGGAAAACTGATTACAGGGCCCTCTCTCCCTTCTCTCTGTCTCTGTCTGTCAAAAACAATAAAAGTAAATCTTTGAAAAAGAAAACAAAGGTAGTATCTACTCGTGCATGTAACAGGGATGAGAAAAGGCTAATCTAAGAGTGTCATTCAAAGTCATTAAGTGTACCAAAACTGATCTTTATAAGACTATATTTTTCTAAACTAGTGCAAAACTCTCCTAAATGGAATTACTTAATTTAGACTAACTCCTGTTCCTTTTTAATATCATTATTATTGTTGTTATTGATTTATTATTGTTCAGTTCCTTTTTCACTAATTAAGGATAAACTAATATTAGGTTATCCCTTCTCAGATAAAAGAGACTGAAAGCTAGTATAAAAAAATAACTGAAACACAGAGGAACAGGGACTGGGATTATTAATCTTTAATGCTGATACTTGTAAATATGTCAAATTTTCTTCATGAGGAAATCATTTCAGTATGAAGTGGTAGAAAAAATACCTACAACCCACTCAAAATACACATACACTGTAAGATTATATTAGATTTCAAATGTATTTAGCCAAAATATAGACTATTATTAGAAGCAATGTGACCAGGCAGAAGAAAAAAAATACCAAGTCCTTGCTCTGTTTTTTAGCTTTTATTGTTTCTGATAAGAAGTCTGCTGTTATGTTTCTTTTTGTTCCTTTATGTATAATGTCCTATAGCTTCAGGCTACTTTTACATTTTTCTTATTATCACTCATTATTTTAAGCATTCTCATTATGAAGGATCTTAGTGTAATTTTCTTCATATTTCTTGGCATTTGGATTCTTTGGATTCCTTGGATCTGTGAACCTATGTGTTTTCATCAAATTAGGAAATTCAGAGAGATTTCAGCATTATTTCTTCAAATACTTTCTTCATTCCCACCTTCTTTTTGTAATCCACTGACACATATTTGCTGCTCTGATTTGTGGTTGTGGTTGTGGTTGTGGTAGGTGGTGGATAGTGACTTTCTAAACAAATTGTGAAAATCTATATTCTTTGTGTTGTATGACTACTCTGCTTAGTTAGTTTAGTAGATAGCTAGTAATTACACAAGATTTCTTTAACCACATGGAACCAGTAAGTCTCCCAGTCTTTGCAACAGAACTCTGTGTGTTGGAAAACATCTTCAGTGCCCAGGAGACAACTCTGTCTTAACCTTCACTTCCAGCTTAGCCTCAATGGCAGCTAGAGCTGAGAGCTGAGGGTTTTTGCAGGTATTTCCTAGCATGCTCACTGCCCTAAACATCTGCACAGCCTTCTAGAGTCAAAGGAATATGTCAGAGTTTCTTCAAAGACTCTCACGAACATCTTATTCCCCAGCTCTCCTTTTAAGCTTCGTGGTTAGCCTATTGTTTGTTCCAATGCTATTGACCACTTATGGCAGCAGGAATGTGAAACAATTATTTATAGTAATGGCCAATACCCACTCCCCCATAAGAGACTGCACTGGGAGGTCTGAAGCAAGTGAAATAAAGACAAGCTCTGTGAGCAGGGTCTTCTACTGGTTACTGGACTGGTAAATAGTGACAGTTCTACAGAAACGAGTTTGGAAAAAGCTCAGGCATAATACGCTCCCTCCAGTGCCTACAGGGTGTTGGCTTTTTTTTTTTTAATTCTTTTTGACAGAGGCAGAGAGAGAACTGAACTGGGGGCACTCCCCAGTGCAGCACATGGGTCCGCACGGGCCGGGACTCGATCCTGGGTGCAAAGTGACTGCTTAACCCACTGAGCCATCCCGGCTTCCCCTGTTGGCTTTCAAGTATACCACTTCTGGGGGTGTGGGGTGGGGGGAATCTTGGCAGAGAGGTAAGGGAGTGAGCTAAAGCACCCACCATACAGTTTGTTGCTCTTAGTGAGATTCAGTTGTTTTCCTTGAATAAATGCTTCATGATTGCTGCAAGCCTTTGCTTAATTTCCTTTCATTAAGTTCAAAAAATACTGATTATGACTATTTTTGGCTGTATTGCTTTTATGGCGCATAAAACTTTCAGAAGTCCTTACTCTGCCATTACAACTGACGTAACTACACATATTAGCCACTTAAGTTATCTCACAGTTTACTAGTGCACTTTTCAGGGGGTTTTTTGTTTGTTTGTTTTTTCTCTTATACTTAGCTGCTCTCCCCCAACACTATTTTTATTCAGAAAATTTTAGTTCATTCTTTAGTGTGTTTTTCCTAGCAAACTTAAATAGCTTTTGTCATATTTCAAAATAAAAGTATCATAAATTTTGTAAGTTGTTTTAAGTGAGAATCCACGGAGTTTATAAGTTCAGTAAAACTTAATATCTTAATTTTCAGTGAGACTTAATTCCTGAGGTAATCATAAATAAAATATTTTCTTCCATTTGATTTTTCTGTCATTATTGTTTATACATGAGGGAACTTTTACTTTATATATCTTAGTTTTATCATCTGACTCCTTCCTTAATTTTAATGTTGCTAATATTTTCCATCTGATTTTTAAAAATTATATCACTTGCAAATTATAGCTATGTTTCTTTCCATCCAATATATATGCCATTATTTCAGTGTTTATACCTTTTGTTTCTTTTTGTCTCATTGCCTTCCAAAAAATGTCATTTTGCTTTGAGTGAAACACAGTTGAGTTTAGTTTTTAAGTCACTCTGAAATTCTTCATGTAGATACTTCATGTAAACTACTGCTCAGCAAACAATTATTATGAAAACAAAATGTCTGATTATAATTTTACCAGCTTTGTTATAGTTTCTACTGCTTCTTTTGTTTTCTAGTTTTTAGTATATGGTCTATATTTTTTGTTATTTATACTTAGTAGCAATCTTTAATAATTCAAATTATATAATCTGATTATTTTTAATTGAGAGATTATTTATTACCAACTTGTTAACTGAAAATGAGGATATTAGTATACTTCAAAAGAGGATCAGAACACACCACCCCAAAATATGCCATTTTGGCATAAGGGTTATTTTGACCTGAAGGCAACTGAGAAACAGCAGGCATAGGAGGAGCGCTCTGAGCCCCCACTTTCTGTCTAAAAGCAGGGAATAAATTCCCCTTTGTAAAGGTGAACTACAATTTCATTTGTAAAAGTGGACCTTCCCTGTACCAAAAAGAGAATGATTCTTATCACAGGAGGTGACTTGAATCTGTAGAACAAACCCTGCTGAACAACCTTTATCTATCATACATTTCCTAGTTACCTCCCATAGTTGACCACCTCTAGGAGCCCAAATCCCCTTATTCTTGGTTTAATCACTTCTCTATAATTTATTCCCTTTTGGTAAAATGGAAGCTTCCAGAAATCTAATCATCTTTTTGGGTTTTCACTTTTTTCCTGTGAAGACTTCGGACATTTAGAGGCATCAATAAAATCTGTATGCTTTCTCTCCTGTCTTCTGTAAGTTTAATTTGTAGTTCTCAATCACAGAACCTAAAAGGGTAGAGTAAAAAAATGTTCCTCTCCCACAGTTTCATTTTCTTTTTTCTTGATTTCTCTCTCTTGTTTTTGACTTTTACTTACTATGTTAAAAGATATTTTTCAGAAAAAGGTATTATCCTCCCTTTTATACAGATTGAATAATGAACATACATTAAAGAACTTAATTAATTCATATGATATAGGGAACCAAGCAGATGTTATAACAGGTTCAGAGAAAGTCAGAACAGCACAGATTTATATGAGGTAAAGAAAGAAATGTTGAGATGACTTGCAAATACAAGCAAAACTGGTTTTTGTACAGGGGTAGGAGGAAGTCAATTAAAACACGGTCAGGCAGGTCAGAATGCCGGTATCTACCAGGTGACTATAATTAAGAGTTACAAAATAGCCCAAAGATAATGATAGGTCTAGAATTCATTAACCCCAGGGGGTATGCTGCATAAGATACATACTTTCCTTTGAAACACAAGTTATTTTTCTTTGACTTTACTTTTACATAGGAAATGTTTATGATATTTATTTTATATCTTATTATATCATTAACAGAGTTGTTTAGTCTTCATTCTTTATATCAGGGATTAGAAATTTTTTTCTTTAAAGGTCCAAATAGTAAATATTTTAGGTTTTGTGGAATACATATGGCTTCTGTAATATGTTGTTTTATTATTTTTTCTTTTCTCTCCACAACTCCTTACAAATGTAGAAACTGCTATCAGCTTGTGGGCTGCACAAGAACAAGCCTGTAAGCTGTATTTTGCTGACTCTGCTCTATACAAAAGATTTGAAGTTCACCACTAGTCTTTTCATGCTGTCAATTTCCAATTATTGAGATTTTTATTTTGATAAATATCTTGCTGACTTGTATTCATGGTCAAATATGCACAACCACAATCTCCTGAGAAAGCTCTTTAATGCAATGCTGTTATTTTCCATTAGTTTCCGCATGTTTCTCGATGCTTTCTCAGGACAGGGCAGTGAGAGTGATGAACCCTCACTGAACCCTCTGCAGAGACGTGTAGGGGAGGAAAACTTTGCTTCTTGCCTTCTAGGTTCTTTTGGCTAGTTTAATAATTAAAGGAATATAAGACAGATTAAGAGGAATAAAAGCAATTTTAACTTTGTATGGATAGAAGCCCCCAAAATAAGAGACTCAAGGGCAAGTTGCACAGCTGAGGTTCATATGCCATCCAGTCCAAAGAAATATGAGGAAGGGCCTAAGGCTTCAAAGGGGAGGAGGGTAATTCACCAGAGGATAAGAAGATCAGGTATTTGGTAATTAGCTGTTTGCCCTGAAATACAGATAGATCATTCAGATAAAAAGTTACTTCTGGTAATAACTATCTCTTTCTTGTAGTGCACCAAGCCCCCTATCTAAATTCTTTCAAGTAGTTAAGGGAGAAATATAAGTTTTTCTTAAGCCTGCTGGGTCTTGACTGACTTTAGCTTTAAATAATTCACATGCCACTGTGGTGCATTTTGATAAGATATAAGAGAAATTTTAAAGTACAGCAGGTCCTCAAATAATATTTTTTAGCTCAGTCATGTCATTGTAAGTTGATGAAATGCCTTATAAACTTAATTTTTCTTTATATCAATTAGTCTATGGTAAAACTGTTTTCATTATATGGCATTGTGCTCAAGGTTGCAGAACCTATCAACAAGATTAAGTGAGGACTTACTCTATTACAAATATACAATAATTAAGAGTGCTTATTACTAGTGTAATAGAAGAATAAAAGGCTGATGAACAAAACAGACAGAAGAACTAACTCAAATACATACATAAAACTTCAGTTTATTTAGGTTATTCTAATATTCAAAATAGTGAAAGAAAAATGGTATATTTGAAAAAATGATATTGGTAAAACATATGAACCATCTGGGGAAAAAATAAAATAAAAATTTATTTATTATATGTACGGTAGGTGAGTTTGCAATGAGTCACAGATTTTTTGTAATAAAATTACAAAATCACTGAGTAGGTGAGTGAAACTGAAATGTGAACCTATGCTAGAAGAGACCTTCTGAAGAATGACATAATACTCAGAAGGAATAACACAATAAGGCTATGTAAATCTGAAACATAAAAATTAGAGTAAGCAGGGCCACAAAAAGAAAAGTCATAAAGATACTATTCAAAAGTCAATAACAGAGAAAATCATTTACAGCTCAGACAGGCTGAGAGATGGCTACTTCCTTTTAACACAAAGTGCTCTTATAAAACAACATGGAAAACATTGATAAACTAATATTAAAATGAGCCAATCACATGGACATGTACTTCATGGAACAAAATACAAATTACAATATTATTCATAGAATAATTTTTACCTTTAAATCTTTGATCCATTGTAAACTTACCTTGGCATAAAAAATAAAGTAAGGGTATCTTTTTCCCCAAATGGTTAGCATGTTCTATCAATATCATTTATTGAATAATTCATCTTCTTTTCACTATTTTGAAATTATTCACATTCAAATCTACTTATAATTAAATGTAAATTAAAATAAATATTAGCCTTACCAGTCACCAGTTACATTAGCAGATATTGAAAAATCAGTAATATCTGGTATTGGAGAAGATAGGAGGAAAAAGTAGTCTCATTATTTTATAGGATAATTTAGCAATATCCAAGGAAATTTAAAAAATGTAGTCTTTGATACAGAAATTTTTACAAGTATGCAAAATCAAAATAACAAAGATCATCCTTATAGCATTGTTTGAATAATATAAAATGGGAAAATAGCTCACTAGTCCATAATACAAGACAGATCAACAAACTACAGTAATATCAAAATGGGACAATCTCAAAATATTAGAAAGAATAAAATAAACTTTATACCCTGACATGGAAAAATAACAGCTAATATACTATGACTCTGTATTGCCAGAAACCAGTCTAAGTACTTTTTCTAATTAATTTATTAAATGTTCACATTAACTCTATGAATAAATACTAATATTGTCCATCATTTAAAACGTAAGTGAGACACTAAGATATTAAGTCGCTTGACCAAGGTGTCATAGGTGGTAAGTACTGGAATTGGGGTTCTATCCCAGGCAGTACAGCTCTAGATACTATGTTTTTAATTATAATGACTATTCTTGCAAAAAATCTGTACTGTCCAATGTAGGCCAAAATATCTAGTTATTTACCATAGCCAAACTATCTTATGCACACGTGAAACTCCAAGATTAGTTTGTGAAATAAAACCCTCTTTAGAATAAATAATGTAATTGCTTTCTCTTTTGTCAAAATACTATTAGTGACACTTTTTCTAATCATTCTATAGAAGCCTCATAGGGTCACAGCCCACTGATTCTCTGCCAAGAAATCTCATGGACACTGCTCACTGTAAAAGTTTCCATGGCTCAAATTAAGGCCTTCGCTCTTTTTCACATTAGACTCTCAACGCAGCTTCCTTACAGTGACACTCTATTTGACCAGTCGATTTGAAATGAAAGTTTATTTTAACAATATTTGCAAGACTGCAGCTGCAGCCCTGTAGTCCCCCATCTGCCATCAAACACCCACAGTACCTACTGCTACTAAGCAACACTCCCCCTTTCATTAAAGGAGAAACTCAGATAGAAGGACCCTGTGACTTCAAAGTCTGTTGTGGATATTTTTCTTTAAAGCATTTAGTGGCTCTGCTAGAAGCAAAAAGAAGGATAAAGAAAAACTAGAGTTTTCTAATCATTCAATGGTATCACAGCTGAAAGGAAAAAACAAATCACTTGTCTATGAGACTGAGCTGCTTATATTTGTAGAAGCAAGAAGGAACTACAAAGGACACCCACCCACAGGGGACTGGGAACCTAGGGTTTGCAATTCCCTCTCACGCCTTCTCAAATGTTCATTGTTACGTGCTTTCCATAAAAACAAGCATGACAAGTTTGAGCCTGAAGAACCTGGTTTCTGAATTTGTACAATAACAAAGTTTTGGGCAGAATGCTCCACTCACCCTGAAAGATCGCCTAATGCACTTGCCTGACACCAAGCACCCCATCAGCTGTGCAAAGGAGTAGAATCTCTTCTGTCTTCAAGATACACACACTGCCTTTCTCAAAGAAAAATGAGAACCAAAACAATGGCCAGGGGATCCAGTTAAATTGCCTTGGTGGATTAATTTCAAAAGAATGCGAGCCCTAGTCCAGCATCTTTTCATGGTAAACCAAGTCTGTTCAAATCACTAAGATATTTTAAACAAATTCTATATTCACTAGCCTAGTCAGTCACTCTTTTTATTTTAAAAGTCATAAATTTATATACCCTTTTTAGGAATACTATTCTGTATTAATAAAGTTTTATTGTATCTTGGGTGACAGTGACATTATTCTGCATCATATTACTAATAGAGAGAAAACCACAGCTTATTAAACACCATTCAAAGAATGATGGCAATTCGTATTTTTAAAGGCTGTTGTGTTTTTTAATTACCTTATCACATAAATGATAGTATTCTAAACTGCAGTTTTTAGATTATCATGTATAGCCTTTTTCCCTGTTCACTTGATATTTTTATAAATGTTAGCTCATATATGTTTAAAACTTCCTACAGATTTCCATAGAGAACTTCCCATTGGTAGCACTGTATTGAGCCTACCACAAACACAGGAAGGCAAGAGGGGAGGGCCAGAAAATTTCAGGTGTCTTTTTCATTCAGATGTCTTCATTGTTGTACATTGGACTCCCCTCATAATGCAAATGATTTTTAAAAATTTCACATTATAAAGGGGAAGCCGGGATGGCTCAGTGGGTTAAGTGCTCACTTTGCAGCGCCGGGGACCGAGGATCGAATCCTGGCCCCGGCCCGTGTGGAACCATATGCTGAACTGGGAGCTCCCCCAGTTCAGTTCTCTCTCTGTCTCTATCTCTGTCTCTGTCTCTGTCTCTGTCTCTGTCTCTCTCTCTCTCTCTCTCTCTCTCTCTGTCAAAAATAAATAAATAAATAAAAATATATTAAAATTCCACGTTATTATAGAGTCTGCTGTAATAATAAATTTACATCTCAGTATACATAATATATTTAAAGCTAACACCCCAATCAGCACTCAATTTCTCAGCCACTACTACTGGCTCCCAACGTTCCTGGGACATCTACACCATAGCCTAGGAAAAGCCCCTCACCTAGCCACTATACATAGTCTAAAATACCCTGTGCTCAAAAGAATACAGTAGACTTTTGATAAGTAGAACTCAAGCAAACAGCAAAATGGGAGTGCCATTTGCTTGAGTTCCAGTTAACAGAGAGTCTACTTCCACTTATCCAGCATCTACCAATCCCCATAGGTGCTGGTTAACTGAGAATCTATGGTATTTGTATCCATGAAGAGGCCTCATCTTGCTACCACATGCTACAATTTTATTATGTTAAAGTTGTATCTAAATTGGAATATAAATCTCCTATAACCAATCTGGGTACCTGACCCAGGGAACTTTGTGTGAGTGGGGTCAAAGTGCCAACTTTCTGAGTTTGCAAAACCACATTTTAATGACACCACCATCTAAATCTAATTTAAACTTGTGGGGAAAGTTTGGGAGTTTCTAACCTTACCTCTTTAACTGTGGTACACAGCAAACCAAAACTGAGTGATTCCCTTACCTAATTCATGTAAACAGCTGGTCTCACTGTACAGTACTACTTATGAAAGACCCTCTTATTGGGCACTGGTGAAGGAAGGGGGTGTGGTCTGGGTAATGATGGGTCATGGTCAATTCACCTTTCTTTCACATATCTTCTCTTTGTTAGTGTCCAAGTTCAATCCCTACCATGTACCTTAACTTCTGTTCCATAAAGTAATTTATATAAATCCCCCACTCTGCCCACCTCCTTGCCAAACTGCATGGCTGCTAAAACTCCCACTGTTGGGTGTCTCTGTGGGACACTCAGCCTCCCCAGACATTGCTGTCAGCCTCATGTAACTGTGTGACAAGAACTCAGAGACTTGGATTTCATTTTCTTAAGTCTGGACACATAAAAGGCTGGGCTTAAGCCCAATTAGGCCAGGCGGCATGGAAACACTGAGAGCTGGAGTTTTAGAGACAGACTCCTACCCTCTACTGTGTGGGAGAACTGGGGAGGATGGCTTGGAGAACCACCCGTCTATGGCCTGGATTTTTTCCATTTCTAGGACCATTTCCAAGTTGTCCGCTAGGTCTCTCTCAGACAATAGCTTCTCCCTCACCTTAATCCCTCCCAACATCAAAGGCAAAACATTTCAGTCACACTTTGTTTTCAGCAACTCTTTGATGTTGCTGTATCCTTTCCCACTGTTGCAAGACAATAGCAAAAAGGCTGAATGGGCATCTGGATAAGGATACAAAGTCTCTACAATCTTGACAGAACCCAGTGTATACTGGGAATAAAGAAGATGAAATAAAATTCAAATTTAAGTCGAGGTGGTAGAGTATTAAGCTACAATACATCACAATGTTGTTTTTTTTGCCTTAAAATCCACACATAACATACATAAATTCTGTCATGTTCAACTTCACATAACATGCCACCTGCCTATGTTCTAGGATTAACAGATATAGAAAGAAGAAGCAATAAAACATGAACTTTCGGTCTACCTTTAGTGCTCAGGCCATAGTCTTTACCAGGACATATGCTTGGGCTGTTCATTCATGCTGTCACATAGCAAGCAGATTAGTTCAAGGCTCTCTGAATTCTGGGTTGAGAATCTAGAGCTCATTACTATACTGTGATTTTCTTGTACTTTTGAAGAGAGGGGAAATTTCATAAGGATGAAAAAGCTATGTGAAAGATTTTCCTGGTACTTTGAAAAAACAGACACACAAAAGGATAAATAAGACATTCACGAGAATGGTTGTTTATAAGGAGTGAGGTGAAAGGAATAGAAGAGGTCTGGGATGATTGTGAAGCCCATCTTAAATATACCATTTTATAAAATTCTGATTATTTTTAACCATGTAATATCACCTATAATAGTAAAGAAGATGGGGAAGCCGGGATGGCTCAGTGGGTTAAGCGCTCACTTTGCAGGGCCGGGGACCCAGGATCAAATCCTGGCCCGGGACTGTGAGGACTCATGTGCTGAATTGGGGAGTGCCCCCAGTTCAGTTCTCTCTCTGTCTCTGTCAAAAACAATAAAAAAGGGGAAGCTGGGATGGCTCAGCGTGTTAAGTGCTTGCTTTGCATTCCTGGAGACCAGGGATCGAATCCTGGCTCCGGCCCATGCGAACCCATATGCTGAACTGGGGTGTGCCCCCAGTTCAGTTCTTGCCGGGGCCTATGTGGGAGGCTCCTGGCCCAGTTCCTGCCCTGTGCAGCCCCGTGCCCACCTGTGGAGTGAAACTATATGGAAAAACTAATGCTGTCAACTATGGAGTCTGCTCTGGGCCCTCCCCCTTCTCTCTGTCTCTATCTGTCTCTCTGTCTGTCAAAAACCAATAAAATAAATAAATAAATAAATAAATAAATAAATAAATAAATAAATAAATAAAACTAAAAAGAAAACAATTAAAAAAAAGTAAAGAAGAAAAAGAGTTAAAAATAGGATGGTAATTAGAAATAAATAAATAAATAAATATACATATATATGTGTGTGTGTGTATGTATGTGTGTATATATATGTGTGTGTATATATATATACATATATATATATATATATGGAGATGACATATGAATAACAAAAGTTTGAAAAAATCTATCTTTGGTACAAGATCTTCTGTACTATCCCACCCATTCCCTTTTTCCCTTTGGTAAAGCCAATTGTCTAGTCCTCACTTTATTTCACCTCTATGGCAGCTTCACATATTTAACTATTTCCTCTTTGAATTTGCCCTGTCTTCTTCCCAACTCCCTAACAACTGCTTCATGATCTCACTTTCAGACCCTTTCCCCATTTAACCCAAAGCTAACGACTATATTCCTGCAGATTTCAGGGTAGGCATGCTTCTCTTCTGTTGATATTCTCCCCTTAAGCAGTCTTATTTATTAGTTGGTCCCATCTCCAGTACCAACATATATATCTTCTGGTATATATTATTTTTCTTTGTCCATGAAAAATACCTTACAATGCTTTGCATTTTCTACTTTACCCAGCATAACATCTAACACCTACTAATGGATCCATTAATAGTCCAGTTAATTAATTTAGTTTAGCCTAAACCAAGGGTGGCGAACCTTTTGGCGATTGAGTGCCAAAGTGTATGAAATAAGAGTAAGGTGACCAGACGTCCCGCTTTTGGCGGGACAGTACCAATTTTTAACAATTTGTCCTACGTCCCGCGGCATTTTAAAAAAGTCCCGATTTTTGGAAAGAATGCACGACAAGCTAGGGAACGGCGGGACATAGACCAAATTTTTAATCAAGAACCCCCTCCCACCCGGTCAATGGTGTCCCACTTTACCAATGTTAAAATCTGGTCTCCTTAAAAAGTATACTCACTTGACTCGCGTGCCAACCCATCGAGTGAGATAGAGGTATTGATTATTTTTATGTCTATAAGAGAATAAACAATAATTTTTTAAATGGTATTCACAGCTCCGCGTGCTAAAATAATTGCTCCGTGTGCCACTTTGGGCACGCGTGCCACAGGTTCACCACCCCCGGCCTAAACCATCCTCTTTTATTTATAAACCAAACAATCCAGCTAAAGACAGGACTTTTGGGAACCAAATCGATAAAAGAACAAAAGTTTCTTTTTTTTCTTTTTAAATCAATCCTTAGAGTATCACTTAAGGTGACTTAAGAATGATGCTGTTGTCAATTATTTCCATTATTTCTTTACAGGGCCACTTTGGGCATACTAAGTCAGAATCCCTGGGTATACACTTGAAAATATGTGTTTTGACAAAGGTTCTCTGTGAATTTCTAGTACTCGGGTAGATTTCAAACCATTGCTCTATGTATTGCTCTAATTGCCAGATATGGTTAGTCTAATTATTCAGAACAAACATCTTTTCAATAACCCATAACTAGAGTTCAAAATGAGAAGAAAAATGGATGCGTGGAGGATGAGGGAAGTGAAAATATGTAAGACCAATTGTTCAATATAATTACTTTCTCTTCAATACTATACTGAAAGGGAATACAAATAAGGAATAAAATTGAATCTGGTAGAAAACTGGGTAAATGAAAGGGATCGAAATGAGTAAGTAAAGAAGATGATTATTAACAACTGAGCTCAGAGAGCATTAGAAAATAAATAAAACACACTGAGTTCAGAGAATATTAGAAAAAAATAAAATAAAACACAGAACAGGTTGTGTTCCAAGTTTTAGAAGTTGTCCAAGCTGTGTGTATTTATTTCTTTATTGTATCTAAAAGCCATCTACCACTTCCTTGTTGGAAAAAATGCCTCAAGTTCATGGAATGAATCCAAATTAAACCTCTGTACCAAGAACATAATTTCTTTCTTTTTTTTTTTTTTTTTTAATAGGCAGTGGTGCTCAGTTTATATATATTTTATTTATTTATTTATTTTGACAGAGGAGAGAGAGAGATACAGAGACAGAGAGAGAACTGAACTAGGGGAGCTCCCAGTTCAGCATATGGTTCCGCACGGGCCGGGGCCAGGACTCGATCCTCGGTCCCCGGCGCTGCAAAGCGAGCGCCCAACCCACTGAGCCATCCCGGCTTCCCCTATAATTTCTTAAAAACCACTCTAGAGATATAGAATATTCCACATCTGCACTAAATGAGAAACAAACCACTAATATTTGACGTTGTATAATATTAAAAGCAAGGCAGTTACAACTAACTATAGCATTTGGCTACATGAATATTCATTACTATGGACAGTTTAAATGCTCCCTGTTTTGTTTTCTTTTTTGTATTCTCCACTTTTCTTCA
Organism: Craseonycteris thonglongyai; assembly: GCA_004027555.1. Lineage (NCBI taxonomy): Eukaryota > Metazoa > Chordata > Mammalia > Chiroptera > Craseonycteridae > Craseonycteris > Craseonycteris thonglongyai. The sequence continues at coordinate 11,853 of PVKE010007169.1, read as the reverse complement.
CCTTCAGAAAAATATCAACTTGGTACAACTACAATTTATGGCATATCTAAAACGGCTGTAGGTGCATGATGTACGGTATCTGAAAGTCCCCAAATTATGTAAGTGCAAAGACTTGGGTATAGGAACAGTAGGGAAAAACAAAACAAAACAAAACAAAACAAGACAAAAAAAGGAACTCAGCGTGAAAGCCCTAATGAGGCTATTGATGAAGTCATAAATTCCTTTTTCTTTCTAAGTGAAGACTCCAAACAGTATATGTGTCAAAAAGAGAAAGATATCAAAATTCAAACATTTTTTAAAAGCAGCAAATTGCACTAATAATTTAATCAACATTTATTTGCAATCTGAAGTTGTCTCACAAATTTTTGTGATGATGTGTCTGATTATTTTTAGAACTGCCCTGGCTGAACTACACAGCAAATGTCCAAATATAAATATTTTATTTAGATCTTGGCCTTTTCAGGATTCAATGTTGTATAAGTTCAATTTATCTTAAGAGCAACTATTAAAGCAAATAAGTGTAAAAATACACTAGTTAAAATATCTAGTTTAAATAGTTCAGTGATAAGTTTCATGAGATGAATTAATATATACAGCTACAAATGCCATTAGTCTTATTTCAGGCAAACTTGGCTATCACCAAGTGACTTATGGGAGTATGATAATATAAGGCATGCAGCAAAATCATATGGCAAGGGGAAAAAATCATATAGCAAGAAAAGCCTGGTATTTTGTAATGCCATAAGCTCACCATGGCTAATAATAATGCAACACTTCATTAAGCTCAAACCACTGTGAGCTCCAGGGTTTGAAGTAACCAGTATTAAAAGGGGAAAAATCCACTAGGCTGCTCGAAATATTCTACAGTTATACTGAAATTATCTTTGCATGACTATAAACCAGTGTGTTGATTTCTTGGGGGGGAAGGGTGAATACCACATAAATCTCATGGTTATAAACTTGTGCCTAGATAATGAATGGCTACAAGACAATTAGCAAATTCACTGAACTTTTGTCATTCCAATTTAATTGTTGAGATAAGAATTTCTTGGAGCATTAAAGTTCTTTAGCACACAAATTCGTAAGTATCACATGCACTGAATAAGAAAAGTCAACCTTTAGGAAATATACAACATATATGCAATTATTTTTTAAAGATTTATTTTTATTGCTTTTTGACAAAGAAAGAGAGACAGAAAGAGATAGAGAGAAGGGGGAGGGCCCAGAGCAGTCTCCATAGTTTGACAGCATTAATTTTTTCCATACAGTTTCACTCCACAGTTGGGCACGGGGCTGTGCAGGGCAGGAACAGGGCCAAGAGCCTACCGCATAGGCCCCGGCAAGAACTGAACTGGGGGCACACTCCAGTTCAGCATATAAGTGCGCATGGGCCAGAGCCAGGATTTGATCCTAGGTCTCCGGGGCTGTAAAGCGAGCGCTTAACCCGCTGAGCCATCCCAGCTTCCCCCATATATGCAATTTTAACAAGTATAAGTAAGAATTTAATATTGCTAATTGTATGTGAAGATGAAGTATGAACATAGGTCTTGCCCCCTGAAAGTTTTTGAATTTTTTATGATGAAACCACATTTATATGCAACAGTTAAATAACAACACAAGGTAGTGAATAACTGCTTTAACACCATTCTTGGGTTGTTTTGAACTTATTTTGTAATTATTACACAAAAACTTAGAATATTATTCTTGGCACATGTTAGGTACTCAATAAATGAAAGCAGAATAGGTGCACAATGTTTATATAACAGAAAATAAGTGCAAGAAGTTTTTAAAGTATGTTGAGATTAAATGTGAGGTGTGTTGTAAGGAAAGGATTCCTGGAGAAAAAGGTACTTGAGTACAAGAAGGTTCTAGGTCCGAATGAGAAACAAGTGGGAAAGAAACAAACAAACACAGAAATGAGTATATTAATAAGAAACTGAGAAGATGGACATGAGCCTGAAATTAACATGCAGAATCTGACTTCAGAAGGTTCCAAAGGCCAGGCTGAGAAATGTGGATGTTTTCAAGTAGGCTATGGGGTTCACTGAAGGATACTGGCAAATATATCCTCTTATAGGAAAAAAATAACCTCCCTTTGGTGAGCCAAAATAGAATAAAAAACAAAGATGTTAAATGTTATCATAGTACTCAAGAAAAAAATGATGAGGCACTAGAGTTGGGTGATAAATAGTGGTAATAAAAACTGATACTGGAGATGTTTCAAAGGAAGAATTAGCAGGGCTTAAAGACTTCATGTCAAGAACAAAAAAGTGGGTAGAGTTAAGAATATTTCTCAGGTTTCTAGTCTCAGGGTCTTAAAAGAAATGAGGAGGTTGGAAAACAGATATTTTAAGTGGGAGAGATGTGGAAAAGATATGGTAACATCTAATTTTAAAAACTCCCTAACAGTTTATTACAGTCCCAAACATTTGTTTTACACTAATTATAATGGGATGGGCAATGCAAGTGCTACTACCACTTAACATAGTTGGAAATTGATATTCAAGGAGCAAAGGACAGTCAGTGGAAGCTTAAGCAAACCCCAGGATGTAGTCCTTTCTGCCTCCTATAGAAAGATTCTTTTCCCCCAAATAACTTTTGTTTTAACACCATGATATATTATTCAGCAGGGCTGGATCATTTGAGTTGTACTAATTAACTTGCTTTTACTCTTTCCACAAATATTTCTGAACTGTACATATCAGGTACTGTCCTGAGTACTAGAAGTACGGTAATAAACAAGATAAACACAGTCTTTTACTTTATGGGTAAAGAAAGACAAATAAGTAAACAAATATACACATCATTTCAAATAGTGTTAAGTGATATGAAAAACAAACATTGGTATGCTGGGAAGGAGACTGGCTTGTTTAGAAGGACAAACAAGGAAGGCCTCACTCATGAAATGGTATTTGTGCCAAGACCTGAATGGTATTTGTGCCAGGACAAATAATATTTGTGCCAAGAATGAAGTTAGCCATGTTAGGATCTGAGGGCAAAGTGTTTCTGGCAGAGAAAGAGAAAGTATAAAGCCTTTAAGGCAAGTATAAACCTACACCAGTCAAGAAATAGAAAAAAAGGCCAGTGTGGAACATGGAAAAAAGTGGTAGATGAGATAGGAAGGGCAAGCAGGAACCAGGGAGCCAGGACCCACAGACCTGAGAGTTCAGGTAACTGTACATCCTAATTTGCCTAGGATAGGGCTAGGTATTCCTGTTCTTCAGGTGTGATGAATAATAGCACTTCCTTTCACTCTCAAGAGGTCTGATTTCAATTATAAATTAAATGGCCACCCTAATTCCAGGCAATGCATGGTAAAGACTTAGAATTAAATTCTAAATACAACAGGGAATCATTGGAGGACACCATAACGAATTATTCTAAAGTGATGAATGTATCCATTCTAAAATGCCATGCTTCTGTAGTTACCCAACACAAGCTATCTATACATACTTATTGTAACTATTTTAAACACTTTCCTCCATTAGATTTATCTTCTGGGGCTAAACAAAGTTTTGTGATTTCTCTTCACATCTTTCTTATCTTCAATATACCTAAATGAGTTGAACTATCTATATTTCTAGGGAGCTATCTATAAGGTATTTTATCAAGGGGTTTTTCCAAAGCATTGTGGTTCTCTTTTGCCATGCTTACTGCCTGTTGCCCAAATAGAACAGCTGATAAGGTTTCCAAAGCTTGGTGAGGGCCTCCGAAATCTAAATGTGAAAAGATCCTGTGGCCTACACCAACAAACCACGACAAAGAGCAACAAGGCAAGTGGTTCACAAAGAGATTCTGGACTGAGCTGCCATTGTCTCAGCTTTACAGATTCAAGTTGTTAAGAAGTCTCTCCAAAAAGTGTGCTAGACTTGACTCCCACTCTCTTTCTCCCACCAGAGTTTAAAAGTTAGATCTAAGATTAGGCTTTCTATACAGGTTTCAGTATTGTTGTCAACATTATCTAGCATTTTTATTTTTTTCATCTTGAAAACTTTCAAAAGTTGAGTTTTACTGCTGCAATATTTCTTTGATGTACATAAAGATTTCCCCAAAGTCAGTTGTACTGTGAGAAAAAGGTAGATATACTTCCTTAGATCTAGGTTCAAGTTCTACCATTATTCTACTCACAATTCCCTCTGCTTTGTAATTTATTGACAAGTACACACCAGGGTCTTCCGGATAAGAGCCATTACCCATTTCTGTTACCTTCCGTCAGATTTGATTTTGTGAAAAATGTAATCATTGTGCTGGCTCTTCATTCAACAATAAGATACTTCACATCTATCTCAACATATAGATCCAAACTATGAAAAACATTTTAAAAGGAGCATCAAGACAGAGGAGAATAGATGCACCAATCATACCAAAAAGCAATGGACTAGCTTCTATGAAGGAATAATGTTTTGTCATGCACAAAGTTTGCTTGAAGTGTTTAGCCAATAACGAATTAGCAGAAGGAGAAATAAGCAAGCTTTTGCACTTTTCCGGAGTAGAAATGATGAGAGCGTGACATAGGGCAGGAATGGTGACAGGAGAAAGGAGTGGAGGTAAAAGAGATATTGCAAATTTAGAACTGATAGCAGTTGGCAAATGAACGAACACAGAAGTGAGGGAACAGGAAAATTGAAAATGAGTCCAAGAATGTAGAGTTTTTGACTAGTTGATGCTAATAACTGAAATTGGGAACACAGAAGAAAAATTAGGCTTTTGAGAGAAGATGAGGCACTGACAGGCCACCCATGTAAAGATATCTAGCAAGAAGAGGGAAACTTCATGACTTAGTATTATATAATCTATGGCATGAGGCTAAAATATGACCACATGTTGAACCAATTCTAACACCCTGGTCTGAGAATCAAAGGACAAAAGCCTAATCAGAAAAGTACATAATACACAGTACTTTCAAAATATAGGCCAAAAACAAAACTAAAACAAAAAATAGATGCTACATCTTATGTGCATTAAGTAATCTATTAATGTCATAAACATCTAAAAAGACTTTGTTTTGGGTGGTGAAGGTACAATGGAGTATAGAGATGTTGTTATTATAAAATTGTACACCTAAAATTTATATACCGTATTTTCCGGCGTATAAGATGACCGGGCATATAAGACGATCCCCTAATTTTACAGTTAAAACATAGGTTTAGGCCTATATTCGCTGTATAAGACTACCCCCCACTTCCGAAGCTGTAGTCTTATACAGCGAATATAGGCCTAAACCTATGTTTTAACTGTAAAATTAGGGGGTCGTCTTATACTCCCGGTCGTCTTATACACCGGAAAATACGGTAATGTTATTAACAAATGTCACCCCAATAAATTTAATTTAAAAAACCATTAACCGATCTGCCATTGTCCTAAGCAAAGAAACTATAAGCTCACTGTATTTTACACAAGGAATAGTGTAGTAGTCAAAGAAGTTTCTTTCTTTTCTTTTTTTTTTAAGATTTTATTATTTTTGACAGAGACAGAGAGAGACAGAGAGAAAGAGGAGGGCCCAGAGAGTCTCCATAGTTGAACTTCATCAGTTTTTGACATGGTTTTGTTCTACATAGGTGGGTGGGTGCCGCACAGGGTGGAAACTGGGCTGGGGGCCTCCAGCATGGGAGGTACACCCCCTTGAGCCAGGACCCAAACCGGGGGGGAGGGGGGCAAGAACCAAACTGGGGGCCTCCTGCATGGAAAGCACACCACACAGTTCAGCCTATGGGTCTGCATGGGCCAGGGCCAGGATTCGATCCTTGGTCCTCAGAGCTACAAAGGGAGTGCTTAACCCGCTGAGCCATCCCATCTTCCCCAAAGAAGTTTCTTTAATAAAAAGAGGATACTCTAATTACCCATCATCACCAAATAATATTTTCTGGCAAATGTTTCCCCAAACAATTTCTTATGAGTCCTGCTAATTCTCCAAATGCCAACTCAGGAACATAAAACAATTAATAAAATTAAAACCTACTATACACCTTTATGAATGCTCATACCGCCAGAAAATGACTCAGTGCGAAATTTTCAGAAACATTAAACACCATCTGTTTTAGAAAAAAGTTTTGTTATATTTTTATGAAGTGTTATTACTTTGCGTCAGTCACAAATGTTTAATTTTCAGTCCCTACGAAGGGATTTGACTTATTTTAAAGCAAAAAGAATTACAGTCAATAAGATCACACAGGCTGGTATCATAAATTAAACTACTTTGAGCAAAATGAAAACCTTTTGATGAAAACAAAAAGGCAGAATGTGCCCATGTCAAAAGCAACCAGTCACCAGAGCAGTGCTCAAAAAAACTGTTGTTCTGAAAGGAAAGTCAATGCTCCAGCCTTCTAAAAAAGGTAGCATCTGACCAGGAGGTGAAAACAGGCAGGATAAACTCTTAAAGCAGTGTTCTAGGAGAAGCTTAATAAAAATGCAGGTGAATCCAAATCAAAGCTGTGATCAATTAAATATTTGATCATCAGAAAGGAAGCCAAACCAAAGAGCCATTGCCAGCAGACCCAAACTTCTCTTTCCAACTATGACAGCCTGAGAATGACTACAGCAAGAATTTGAACATTGATTTTCAAAAGCTACAATTTTCACAGATCCATAACATCATAGTGGATGCGCTTTTAGCATCAGCTGACTGAAAGGGCACGTAATGACCAAACAGCTACTATCAATACAAGAACTGCATAAATGAATTCACAGTTCACTAAATAAGACTACTTCTATACATACATTTTGAAAAGAGCCATTTATATATGTGAATCTCAAATTATCAATTCAATCTATAGTCAATGTTGGAATTTGCAGAACTGTTCAATTCACCCTTCATACACATACAAGCTGGAAGTTACTGGTGAAGTTTATCCCAGGGGTTTTCTGAAAAAGTAGAGATGATATAAAATAGGTTGCTATAATTCTATAATTGCACTGCTTGCATAATATTTATCTGCCACATTCAAGTTTATCACATTAGCTCTTGGGAAAAGACCATTCCATTTAACTTAAACCCTGCCAGTTACATCCTTTTTTTTTTTTTAATGAATACTTCAAAATTGATACATCAATGGTTTATAATACGTCATAAAACAGATTTAATGGATGCTAACTACTGAGTAGAAAAATGCTTCTGAATTTTTATCATCTTAAACAATGAAAAATCAATGTCAATATTGGTACTACAGCTGGTTTTACTTTTGTCTACCATTTAATATACAGCTTATTTAATGTAAAAATTAGATAAGAAATTAAAAACATAATCAAATCTTTCTGACTCTATTAACAGCTGTTTCTTTTTAAAATAAATATTCAATCTGAAAATATAACTAATATCTTGTTTTAATTTGCTCATAAAAATAAAATTATATTCCAAGGAAAAACAGAAACTATTTATTAAACAACATGTCTTTATATTTATATTTTTCTATATCTGTTTAGCCTATAGCTTTAAGAAGCCTTTAAACAGCTACATGGATTACTTCTAACTGCCAAAGTCTAAAAGAATAAAGCTTCCTTGACAATGTACCCCCTTTAGTATGCCTCATCCCACAATGCAAACATAAATAAATAAAGTGGTCCTCAATGAATCAATCTCCATAGATGGCAAAAGTGATTCAAAAGGAAAACTGAAGACATGAAATAACCTAGTGAGGTTAGGGAAATTCTTCAAAATCTCCTTCTTCAGTTTCAGCAAAGGTGGAGTCTGAGAAAACATGTACTCAGAATAGACATTTTGGGCTCAACAGGAATGTCAGCAAGGGCACTCAACTATATTTACAACAAAGCAGTATCAGAAACATTCCTTACTGTGAATAAACAATGAGCTCATTCAAAAAAGGCACAAAAAGATCCTGGAGAACTAACGTGATTATGGCTCAAGAAGTGGATTTTTAAAAATGAAAGCTTTACAGTGAGTTGGAAATGACAGTTAAAGATTAGGTCATGGCATACTGATGGCGCTCTATAACTGACATGGCAACACAACTACTAAAAAATGTACTTTAAAACCTTCGTTCTGAAAAACTCACTTAATAATCCCTACTGATACAAGTTATTCATTTATACTATAAGTAAAATGCTGTGAAAAGTAATGCAGAGATGACATGTTGACTGTAATTTGGGGTCCGGAACAACTGTAAAGCCAGTGGAAGTAAATGAAATAGCTCTCAGCAGTTGCCAACAATGGTGTGTGTCACACAGTCCCTGGAGGGCTCTGACTGGTCCCTCTCTGCTCTCCTGAATTACTCTATTGTTGAAATCAACAAATCCAGGAGAGAGGCCAATACTACAACCAAGACACACAAACAGCTTTCGATTACAAATATCACAATACATTTGGCTCCGTGGTCATAAATAGTTGCAGGTCGTTGTTTTTCTGAGAAGGAAAAAGGAAAAAAGACCTATCAACCAAGTTGGTTAGAAATATTCTGAAATAATTTTGGAATTTCAAGGTCAACAAGACCTGAATGTTTGGTTTCTGAGCATCTGTGGGCTTTTATTTCTGGTCTAATTTAATCAAAGATGATGAATTATTAGAAACAAGCCGTTTCAAACTGGTACGAAAAAGAAGAAAGTGAGAAGTCAGTAGCAAATAAACAGCAGCTGATGTCCCCCAATCTGGAATCTACACAGAGAATTCTCAGGACTCCGTCCAACTATTACCCATATAGGTCTCCATCTTTTCATTCTAAAAAAATACCTTCTTAGAAAACGTGCATATGAAGAAAAAGTTTAAATAGAACAAAGAGGGGGAAAAATAAGTGCTTCATATGATACTCCAAATTCCAATGTTAAAAAATAGAGTACAAAAGGTTACAGGCAATGCCAGAGGTCACCAAGTCATCTGCTCTTAGAAAAAATATCTGAAACATTTAATAGAAATAATGCCCAATCCTAATAATACTCAATTCTGACAATTCTAGAGCTTCTTTTAGTAGCCTATTGCAGTGTTTAATAATCCCTTAATTCAGAAATTATAATTAACTATTCTGTTGCTGCAATTTAAGACCATTTTCTCCTTTTGGCTTTTGAAGAGATATGGTATGTGTCAATATAATAATACTTCAGATGCCTGAAGGAGTTAGTCATCTTACTTGATTCTATAAGGACAAAATTAAGTCCCAAGACCCTCACCCATTTTTTTAAGATTTATTTTCTTACTGTTTTTGAGAGAGAGAGAGAGAGAGAGAGCGCTCGAGCGCAAAGTGGGAGGGGCCAGAGCAGTCCCCATAGTTGAACGTCATTAATTTCCTACATAGTTTGATTCCGCAGGTGGGTGCGGGGCTGCGCAGGGCAGGAACTGGCCAGGGGTCTCTCACATAGAAGGCTTGCCCCGGTGAGAACAGAACTGGGGGTGCACCTCAGGTCAGCATATAGGTCCACACAGGTGAGGGTCGGGATTTGGTCCTTGAAACCCAGGGCTGCAAGACAAGTGCTCAACCTGCTGAGTCATCCTGGCATTCCCCCCCACCCCCAAGCCTTTTTAATGTTACTCTTAGGATATATTTTCTATTCTTTTCATCCTTGCTCTTTACTGAATCCTGTGAAATATTGCTACATCCCTTTACACCAAATCTATTCCACTAACATGAACTCAATCAAAAAATATCAAGCTCAAACAAAGAAAAGATTGTTAATGACATTTTTCATATTTACTTTCCACTTTTAGACTCATTAAAAACTTTTGAATTAAAAACAGAAAATGGACATTATATTACTAATCTTTCAAATGATATTGCAGGGGCAACATGTTCCCATTTTTCTTTTAAACTTCACTTACACACGGTAGAAGACACAATGAAAAAAAAAAAGAACATGAGTGGTGATGAAGAGCAACAGTTAAGGTGGGAGAGAAGGAAGTGGAGAGAAGTCACTTGAGATGGCCTCAGTCTTTTCAGTAACTAGGAGGTGAGAATGATGGATAAAGTGTGGCTTTCAAGACTTAAAGAGAGGAAGCAGATGAGAACAGCCACTAGGAGATAGTGACCAGAAAATAATTACAAACAACTGAAGGATACTTTTAACTGCCTCATTTCCCCCTCACTTAGCCTAAGGCCTCTTATGGTGTTTCTCCTTTCCAGTCAAATTTTGAAACACAAAACTTCCCATGTGTTATTTTTCTTCTGAGAAAAAGGGGTATTTAAATCTTGGCCAAGAATGATCCACTAAATCTTGCCTCTGAATTACTTCAAAACGTAAAAAAATCAGTGAATCAGAGTTTTAGGCATTTGACAGAACTGTGGAGAATTATTAAGACAAAAAATTGAATTATGAGAAAACAAATGGCTTGGGTCAGCCTGTGGTAGGTAGAAAGTTAAGTCCCTTTGCAGAAATGTTGTTTTAACGGTTTATTATTAGAGAAGTACATCACTTATAAGTTTTTCATTCATTTCTGCTGTATGTTATGTACTGCCGCCTAAAGTATTTTAATGTTATAGAGAACACAAACAAAAATATTCATTTATTGGCGCATGCCTGTGTTTTCTCAGCACAATTATTCAAGGCAGGAATAGGTTTTAAATGGCTCTGCCTGTATTATCCTAATGAGGCACCACTAATTACCTCATAGCATACACAAACCTCTAGTGAAAGAGAACCCAAGGGGAAGGTACGTCTCTCTAGACTTTAATTTGAAATCTCATTCCCTTAAGTAATGAAAATATCACAAAGAAATATAATCACATAGCTTTAAAATGTAAAGAAGAAAAGATTTAATTGAACAGTCTCATTTTTTATACATGTTCCTATGACTGCACAGTAGCAAAATGTCTATGTCTCCAGCTATGAGGGTAAAACATTTTTTTAATATGGTTCTAAGTTAGTGAAATTGTATAGCAGACAGAATATCTAAAATCTATCTTAGTGGAACATTTTCCAGCAAAAATATACTTTCATATGTATCAGAAATATAATAATTCCAAAATGAGAGTTATCAACTACATAAAAGCCTAGGACCATTTGGAATTGATTTCGACATGTAAAATAATACTTTTAGAAGCATTCTATTTGGCTGCTTTATATCTTCCTCTTTGTCTTGATCAAGAAAATAACATTAGACAATCTACTGCCTAACTTCAACATAAATAAGAAGTTTTATTTTATATCAAGACATCATATGGTTCTCATTATTATATACGTGTGAAGTGCAGGTATGTTGTGCAGGCAGAGATATTTAGAGATTATATAATAAAGAAAACTGACACACTGCCAATGGTCTAACACAGGGGTTCCCAACCTTTTTATACCCTAGGGTGCATTCTAAAATATCAGTAGGGCGGCAGGCACCAGCTATTTCTAAGGATATTTATTATTGAACAAGAATAAAAAATAATAAACAAAAATAATTTTAAAATAATAAATTTATTGTACAAATTATATACACACAAAGAAACATATATACAAAACGTAATACAAAGTAAATAAAAAACACACGTATAATAAAATCATTTTAAAAAACATACCATAAAAGAAAACATAAAAAAAACCAATCTGTCAGTGTGATCTTTGGCATTGCATTTCATTGGCCAGTGCCTCATAATTAGGAGAGTATGACGACAACCCTGTTAGCAAACAATTATTAAGATGCTCATCGGTAAGTCGAGATCTATATCATGATTTTATTAAATTCATGTTTGAAAACAAAGATTCGCATAAATACGTTGACCCAAAAAACAATTTGATTTTATATGCCACTTTTTTAAAAAATGGGAACCTTTCTTTGTCGACTATGTTCCATAAGTCCTCTGATATTAAGGATTTTAGCAAAATATCGTTCTTAAGGTTCAAAATTTCTAACTCTAGTTCTTCTGCTTTCCCCTGAACAAGGTCTGCAATACATGCGGCTAGTTCTATTACATTTATTTGGCAAGTAAA
>PVKE010007168.1:0-51639 GCA_004027555.1 Craseonycteris thonglongyai | reverse complement strand
TGAGAAAATATATTCTTAATTTATGTAATTCTAATTAATTTGAATTGTAAAAGCCGTATGTGTCCAGTAGTTACCATATAATAAAACAGTACAGGCCTAGAACACAGACAAAAGTAATGAGGAACTCAAGGGGAAAAAGGGGCATTTAATATTCTGAATTTATAAATGTTTGATATAGATGCAGGAAAGGAGATGAAGGGACTGGTAGGAGATACAAGACTGCTTCATAGTTTTGGTTCTTTAAGAGTAAAAGAATGAAATACTTTAGCTGAAAAAAGACTGACATAGGGAAGGACCAAGTTAAGAAGTTCAGTTAGGGACTTAAGGCTTTCAACACAAACTGTTCTCTTTTTATACAACCTCCTTACATTCACTAGTTAAGACAAAGTATACTTATTTAAAATTAAAAGCTTTAATAATGAAGATGGGTTGGGTACTCTGGCTAGGAAAAAAGCGAAAATTATGTTGACACTATGTGGGCAAATATCAATAAAATAGAAATCTTTAAAGTTCAATCCAATAACCACTTGCATACCTGGAATGACTTGATCAAGATAAATAGCCAAGAGGACATAGAATATACTATTAAGTGCTAGCATGACAATAGTAATAATTAGAGGATATGGGCCTTCAGTCAAATTAGAAAATAAAGCACCATCATTAAAATCTTCTAAATGCATGACCTGAAAAAAAAAACAACAAAAAACTTTTATTATATAAAAATGATAAAAATAAGCAAAGGCTAATACTACCTTAGAGTTACTCATTATTTCCAGAGTGACAGTATTGAAACTGGGCCTTTTAACAAATTAAATACTTTATACCAAATTAGTAATACAAATTTATAAGGAAAACAATAAAAACTTAACCAAACTACAAGTTCATCAAAACAATCCCTTTCAATCATGTTTTTAATGCTGTGCTTCTAACACTAGGATACATTGTGAGTGCAAGGGATTTTCAGTGTCATTCATTTGTAATTCTAATGTTACGACTATCAAAGTGTGATGTTAATACTAATGTTAACTAATACGTGCAAACAAAAGGGTTATGGTTCCCACAACAGTCACACAAATTAAGCATTAGAGGATAAAATTATGGTAGGTATCTTTTCAATACTGTAAAGGGAGAAGATACTATAATTATAATTACTAACAATATTAAATTATTCATTGTATATATGTGTGTGTATATATATATGTGTGTGTGTATATATATATATGTGTGTGTGTGTGTGTGTATACAGATATATATGATAGTGTAGAAAGAAATCTAGAAATGTACTAGAGAGTGAGGCCTCATTTAGGTCCCAGATCTGCCATTAAGTGAGTAAACTTTAATTATATCATATTGAATTTCAGTCTCCTCCTCTATGAAATGAAGATGAAATGAATGACACTGAAAATCCCTTGCACTCACAACAAAAACCTATTAATTTATAATTCTACCTTCCTAAGTGAAGGGGAATCAGTGGACTCCCAAAATGTGTACCAACAGCTCTTAGGTCTGAAGTATTCAAATTCATTTAACTCAGTATTTATAAATAATTTAGCTTAAGTTTCACAAATCAGAATATTCTATCCAGCCAACAGGAATAATCTCTTATACTAAGTAATTATATTTTTTCTTTATACATTAACCAAATTTATATTGTTACATAAAGTAGATTCTTATAAGAATGTTTCCCTTACAATTTGATAGCCCCTGCAAAGAATACAAATTAAATTCATAAATCTTAATATTATTCAGATGAATGACAATCCCATGAACCCTAGACCAATAAAATATACCAGGTCTACTTATTTCACTACTATAGTCATGAAAAGTGCATTCTGCTCCACACACAATTTTCTCCCAGGCATACATCTGAGATAAATTTACAATAGCTCACAATGTACCCACACCACACAGCAACCTACATTACAGATACTTAAACCAAAGACTTCTAACAAATTGAGTTATTGAAGTGAAACAGATACTGAGATATATTAAAGTGGAAAGTGGAGAACCTATAAACAGGTAAAAAAAACTTATAAACTTAAAAATAAAGAAAATATAAGTGAAACCAATATAAAATGTATTGTAGTATTCAAATCTCATTCCTTTCTCATGTTGAATTTTTTTTTTTAATTATAGGTAGCATTTATTACAATATAACATGCACAGAACTAGAGAGAAAAAAATATTTAGTGAAAGCAAAATAAATATATTACCTACCTGTGCAATGCCAATCAAAAATGTACACTGACAAAAGGGACTTAAAAGCCACACTAATGACTTGGGAAAACTTTCCTGGAGGACTATCAAAAGGCCAACAAATCCAAAAGCCATAGTGGCTAAAAATTCAACTATTCCCACATGTTTTGAATTTTTAAAAAGAGGTGTCAGCATTAAAGCAAAAAATACCTATGAAATAAAAAATTAAGGTTAATGCATTGTTCATAGACACTGGTATAAAAAAAATTAAATTCTGCTTGTGAAAGAACAAAGTTATTTTCATTAGAAAATACTTTCATTAAAATACAATTAATTTCTAAATGCTACAAAATATTTTATTTTCATACAGTGATATACATTTAAAATTTTAGACAAATATTAAAAACTGTTATTTACATAATAGGCAAACACAATCATTTCTACACTATAAAAATCATAAACAGCCACGCATTTCAGTATTTAGATGTGAAATATATAAACAAAACAATAAATCAACAAACTTTTAAATAGAGACCCATGTTTAAACTTAATGTGTTGATAAGAAACAAAACCAGTTAAAACTAGGCAATTATATAGAGAAGTACATGAGTTTTATGTAAATTATGTTAAGGAGCAGGAGCAACAGTCAAAATATTTAACAAATGGTATACGGCACAGGCACATAAACCAATCAGAATAGAAATTGGAGCCACTTAAAACAAAGGCTGGTCATTAACAGCCAGCATTCAGCCAACCTACCAAATGAATACCAACACTTCCAAAGAGCTGTATTTACAAAAGTATAGTTTTATATAACATCATCCTGTAATATAAATTAATTTGAAAGTCAAGATTTCATGAAAAAAAATTTAAAAGTCCAGTACTGCACAAAACAAGTTAAATTTAAATTTGAGACTATTTGGTAACTTCCCTAAAAATATAGAGATACAATGATGCTATATGTAAATCATTTATAAGTAACCTACCAACAATCTGTCTTTCCTGGAAAACTGATTTTAAGTAAAACAAAGAATACAACTCTGCTATATTAACGAAATATGTTGACAGTTCTTTATTCCCATTTCATGTTAAAATACTTACAGATGATAACCCATACAGGAAAAAAAGTAGAAATATCACAATGCAGCTACTTTGAGGGAATAATGAAGAAGCTGTTGCAATGACTGCCATAAGAAGAGACATAAGAAAAAGCAAACTTGTATACAGAAGAACCCAGGAAAGCCTAAAATGAGAATAAAAATACATTTATGGTTAAATGCATTAGGCTCTAATAGCTAAAAATATCATTTTAAACAAAATTCCAGCTATATTTTAGCCATTTTATTCTTTAAGTCAATCTATTCATTTCTATGTTCATGCACTGAAAATGCATGCCCTTATAGGTAATTAAAAACACAATACTGGTAAAGTTACAGGTAAAGCATACTCTGATATAGAGATAAAATGGTGCTTACCTTTCCAAGAGTCAAATAAATTTTACAAATTAATAGCAATTCATGATTAATTTAAATCTTACAGTTTCAAAAGTTCAATAATATACAACACTTCTAATTTTCCTAAAATACAAAAGAGCTTAATGACTAACAATTTTCTTTATGGTATGTGGTACAATTAAACCTCTGATGGCTTATGGTACTTTAAACAATAAAGGATATCACTAATCCATAACCTAATCACCACATATTTACACATGTGAGATCAAGGAGATTAACAATGGACTGATTCATTTTATTTTCTCAAAATTTCTCAAACCAGAGCTCAATGGAATTGCTACATTATTTAGTTTCATTTCATCTTTATTTTTCAAGTTAGTAGATCATGTTTTAATGTATGCTACCATAAAATCACTGAAATAGGGCTAAGGATACCTAAATTACCAAAAATCCATCATTTTACAGTGGCAAAACTGAGGAACTCTCAGCTACTGTTTCCTCAAAAAAAAAACAAAAAAAAACTTTAAAAATCCAATGCATCTTAAAAACCAATCACTACTAAAATGATAGAAGAAAAAAAAAAAACCAAGGAGCAAAGAAATTGTTATACACACCGACCCCATTAGGTAAAATGTTACAATTAACTGTTGCATTTGGGCTAAAGGGAATAAAATTTTGTAAAATGGACTACAATACCAATTTACATGCGTATTAACTTTGCTCCCAAAATGAGGTCAAAAAACATTTTCTTACACCACAGTGGAAAAATTAAGAAAATACACTTAAAATTACTTATAAAACTGCGTACCTCTATAAGATTATCATGGACAAAAAAGCTGATACATGAAAGCACACTTGTGAAAACATTTGCATTTGTTTTTCTATGAATTACTTGTATATTTTCATCTTAATTTACTCAAATAACTTTTTTTCCAGGAAAAAAAAAAGCCCATACACTACATACACAAGCTTCAATTATTTTAGCTACATTTTTAATAACATTTCTATGTTGTGATATTGGGGGAGGACTATAACAGGCAAGTATTTTCTAACATTCCAAGCTCTCATATATTCTATACAGTGAAAAATACACTAAAATGTATGAAGCATGCTTTGATTCAAACAAAATGTGAAATAAAATTTAACATCTAATGTCAACATGCTTTCTGAATTCCACTTTCCCCAGTTAAAACAAGTCAATGACTGTTGAAACTTATTGACTAATCTCAAATTCCAAGACAAAGACAATCATTGTAAGAAAACAGGATCAGTACGTCTTACCAAGGCAGGCAAATAACAAAATTATGTTTGTGAATACCTGTATATTTAATATAATTATTAATCACAATGAATAATAAAGTATTAATAACATACCAAAAGGCAGTGTCATGAAGTCCCATTATCTTTAAAAACTCTTTTAACTTTTTCTCTTTTTCTGCCACAATATGAATTGCCAAAAAGTATCCAAAAGGAGAAAATGCTATAATTAAGTATATTAAAATTATTCCTCGGGGAAAGGCTGCTATTTCTACAACAGCAGTTTCTCCCATAATAACAGCTTTAGTTGACTCCAACTCCTTCCACAGAGAAACATTGGTCTTCAACTATAATTAGAAAATATAAGCATACTCAATTAATTTAGTTCTGATAGTGGCCCATAGCAAAGTGTGACAAATATACTCAAAGATTTAGTCAATAACCTAGTACAAATATAATCCTCAAGAAGCTACACAGCTGAAATAATATAATTGACCCCTATATCATGATAGAGTAGAATATTGCTTCTATTTATTCTGGAAGCAGACTATAAAGTTTAGTCTGAAGATGTATATATATATTTTTTGACAGAATAATTTGTCAAAGGATAAAAAACTGCAGTTATCTTAAACAGACAATTAAATATCTTAATAAAAATATGCACTTATAAAATTGAGGGATTAAGGAATGATTATTAGAGCCATGAAAGAATGATTCTCTTTAAAAGTATTCTTTTAAATAGTATTTAAAAAAAATAGTATGTCCTTCTATTGTTTTAAAATCTACATATACAGTACATATAGACAAAATAAAACTATGCCATGTTACATCTAACATTCACCTACTGTCTAAAATGAGAGCTGCTCTGCCTATTCCTCCAGTGTGGTCTGGGTGGTAGGTAGATGGCTAAGGTGTTTGTCAAAACATAAATAAGTACTAAAACTCCATCAATTTGATATATACAATATTTCACTGTCTTTACCTTAAACTTCTGTATTATTGAATTGAAGTAATATTACATATCCATAATACATTTTACCATGTTGTGAGAGTTTATATAAGACAATTCTACATATATCAACTCATTTGGTTTTTACAATGCTGTCAAGTAAAACATTATTACTGTATTTATTTTACTATCTGAGGGCTGTCAGGAAAAAATTCAGTCATTGTCAATATGAAAATGGTTACATGGCTGGATCCTTTCTGGACATCCCTCACATAGATCTAACAACTAACAGGTCTCTGTTCAAGGTCTCCTGTTCATTTCTCCTAAAATGTGAAAAACTAGATCAAGTCTAAGTACATCGTTAGAATATAACTATTAACATTGATACACAATCCTAATGACAATATAGTATTAAAACACAGGCTTGGGAACCCAAACACCATAGTTTGAAACAGCTTTGCCACTAATTAATTGAGTTTTGGAAAGTCACTTAATCTCCCTGTGCTTCAGTTTCATATACAAAAGGGACATAACAACAGCATCAACCTCACTGGTTGTTAAAGATTAAATGAGTTAATACCAGTAATAATGTAGAAACAATGTCTAGCAAGTAAGTGATGCTAGTTAAATAAAAAATAAAATTTACACTATGATTAAGATAATAAAGATGTGCACTTTCTTTCATGTTTATTTATTTTTGACAGAGAGAGAGAGAGAGAGAGAGAGATACAGAGAGAGAACTGAACTGGGAGAGCTCCCCAGTTCAGCATATGGGTCCACACGGGCTGGGGCCGGGATTCGATCCTCGGTCCCCGGCGCTGCAAAGTGAGCGCTTAACCCACTGAGCCATCCCAGCTTCCCCTGCACTTTCTTTAAACGAAGTTATTTTTATTCAAGGGCAAAAGTCTGCAAATATAAATCATTCATAAATATTACCTATGGTCAACATACATATAATACAGATATACAGAATGCTGAATCTTATGCTTAGAAACCATCAAATAAATGTGTGTTTCAAAAAATATTACAACAAAATGTAACATCTTTTTTTCTTAAAGGAGTTGCAATAAGTTATGTATTTTATGTATCTGACAGCAGTCAAACCAAATCCTATTACAAAGAGTTAGGGCATAATTGTTAAAATATAGTTTGGCTTTATTTTTCTTCCTTCATCATATTTACCTGTATAATAGCAGCATCTATGGATGCTTGTAAAACTGTGAACCCAGAGGACCAGTACTGAGCAGCATCACATGATTTCGAACAGCCAGCTATGGGGAAAAAAATGTGAGACATAAGATTTTGCATGACTTTCAAGTGCCTTCCCCTAATAACATATGGAAGGTTACCAAAATAATAGGATCAGTCAGTCTCTATAGGACCAAAGAAAAGCAATAACCCTTTGAAGACAAACAGTATTTACTACATTCCTGAATGTTTGTTTGAAATTTTTCAAATTAAAAAAGTTACATGTCCTAAGATAATGAATGGTATTAAATAAATACAAGTAGAAAGAAATTAACTATAAACAGAGTTATCTAAAATAAGTCACTTTTTTCAGGTAAGTCATTCTACAATGACTTATCAGCTTCAAAGCACTTTCAGATGCATGGACAAGTCCAGGTTAAGAGAACAGAAAAAAAAATAAAAATTTTTAAGGGCTTCTTAGAGTCAAGCCACAAATTCAGTACTTAGCACAGTGACTTTAACATTGCTCAAAAAATGTTTGTGGTTGATAATCTCTCTTCATAGGTTTAAGCATTGAAGGCTATTGCTGGTAGAAAACTTTTAAATTTTAAAGACAGGCAATATACCATATGTAAAAACAATTACATGAAGAAAAAAATACAGATTTAGAAAGTCATGTAATTCAAGCTACATTTTTGTTCTATTACTATAATTGATATATAAATGTATTAAAATAAAAACAGATGTCATATAAGTTATATTTAATATATGTAGACGTACATAGGTAGACATTTGGGTATATGCATATATATTTTGTGCTACTCTGGACAGTTTTTTTATCTCAGCAAATAGTTAAAAATGCCAATGTTGGACCCCACTAAATTTTGCATGTGAACTAAGAGAGCAAAGACATAGATTTAATTGATTTTCAATGATTTTTTTAGGGCTATTTACCTCTTGAATCCATATAGATAGAAGATACTGGAATCATATCAGGAAAAAAACGGAGATTGTAGGACATGAAGTCTTTGAAAACCACACCTACAAAGTTGCTGAACTTGGAAAGGCTGGCTGCTAGCAATTCGTTTTCATCTGTATATTCTTCAATTGTGACTTAAAAAATATTGCAACAACACACTTAGTTCACAATTAAAGTAGTTTACTAAAATACAATAGACCAAATTTACCATATTTGGTGAAGTAATATAACAGTGCCCAACCTTTTGGTTTTCTTGGGCCACATTAGAAGAATTGTCTTGAGCCACACAGAAAATTCACTAACAACATACTAACACTAATAGCTGATGAGCTTAAAAAAAAAGTGGGGGGGGGTTTGCAAAAACAATATCTCATGATGCTTTAAGAATTTGTGTTGGCCACATTCAAAGTCATCCTGGGCTGCAGGCTGGACAGGCCTGATATAACATTTTATAAGAGCTTTTGTTTTATGTTCTAGATTCTTAGAAAATGAATACTTCCCCAAAATACTGAAATATAACGAATAATACAATTTTGCAGACAATATTTCTTAATTATAATTTGATTGCATAAATTATGTCAGGGTAATGTTATCATTATAAAGCAGAATATATACTTTATATACAATATATGCAGTTCACTTATCTAGCTCAAAGTAAAACTATATAAATAACTCCTTGGAAAATGAATGGATATTTTATTTTCAAATATTTCTTCTTATAAAGAAAATTCTGTAATCCTTCTCAGACACTAA
Source organism: Craseonycteris thonglongyai (assembly GCA_004027555.1). Classification (NCBI taxonomy): domain Eukaryota; kingdom Metazoa; phylum Chordata; class Mammalia; order Chiroptera; family Craseonycteridae; genus Craseonycteris; species Craseonycteris thonglongyai. The sequence continues at coordinate 42,863 of PVKE010007168.1, read as the reverse complement.
ATATTCTAATATTTATGATGCAATCCTTTAAATAAAAATTGCCACTTAAACTCATTATTGCTTGTTTCTTTCTTGGAAGGCCTACGGAGAAAATGCTATTATCATCATTCAAGCCCTTTTATATCAGGTAATCCTAATTTTTAAATATTTTCTTGCAAAGTTTTATTTATAAGCAACTAGTTTTCACTATAGAACCTTCACAGTATGTGGTGAAATAGAAAGAACATAGGATTTGTATTTGATTTTATTATTTATTAGCTGTGTGAGCACAGGTAAACCATTAATTCTCAAAATTAGTATCCTCATCCACTATACCTAACTGATCACACTGGATTAGGATCAAATGTATTATTAGTTACAAATATGAAAATGTTTTATAAATTTTAAAGTATTAATTAAAAGTTAATTATCATGATTTTCCAGATCTTTTAAGGTGGAACTAGGACCCCAGGATTGATATAAATAAAGAGTATTAGTTCAATATCCTCCAAGTCACGATATTATACATTTGTGTATGTATATTCCACTTTTGGATCGTACTACTGTTAAAAAGACAGAGCTTCAAAAAAAAATCTATATATATTTCTATTATTTGGGCATCTAAATTAATGTACCTTTACTTGGATTTCTTTGGTGTATATGCTTTTCTCCCACTCAGAATTACCAATGAATTTTGTTCTCAACATTTCTGATCAATTTTTTTGAGCTGGCATACTAAATTCTTCTGGCTGTCGATACTACTTGTGCTTAATATGATAAACGAGCAAACAGATTATCCACCAATAAGGTAAGTGTTTGATAAAAATATATAATAAGCCAGAAAGAAACCAATAGGGGGAAAGTTATTTGGCTCCTGATTGTATGAACACCTTCTATTCAATGATACTATATTACCCAATAATGTGATGAGACATACTAGAAAGTGAATTACAACTATTCAATATAAGACATGTTAATCTGTTATCTTCTACAATTCAGCACTCCATTAAATCAATCATCAATCAACAATACTGTCACTTTCTCCATTTCTTGTCTTAGGGTCTCTCACAGTTTAGATTCATTAGTACTTCAATGCTTGCACTTATTTTCTAGTCTATTTCTTTGTGAGAAGTACAAAATGAGAAAAATAGACTTAGGGACTTAGCCAGTCATAGTCTCCAAAGTATTTCTTCAGTTTAGACCATATTCCTCCATAAGTAGGCATGGTAATCTGAAAAGATTACTGCTTTATAATCTTTATCATATAGTTCTAGCTTATTACCCCTTATATGAGCCAGAATCAAAATGAAATAGTCCTTCAACTCTTTTATCCTGAACAAACATACTTAACTTTATAAATGATCTAAAAACTAAGTATAAAATATTAAAACATGTAAGATACACTTTCCTATTACCAAGGATATAAACTAAGGATTTATAAGAAATGTTAGGCAGCAGAATTAAAAGATTTTAATATTTTTATAAAAGTATACTTTGGTGAAGGGACATATCTCTAAGTTTTAAAAATGCCATTTACTCAATAAAACAAGCAGAAAAATACTGAAGAGGCGTTTTGTCATAGATTAGAATACATATATAAGCTCACAATACCATCAGAAAGGTGACCATCAGAAACCTTTTGCATGATGTTTCTTGTAGTATTAGTCACTGGAGTATATCCAAGAATTAGGTTAGAGAGGATAGACTTGTCCATAGAGCTAAGTTCCATATCTGGCACTTCTTCATATTTCTTATTTGGATGCATCATGCTAATTAATATTAAACAAAATAAAAAAAATAGTGGAAAAACAATTTCCTATAATAAAGGAAACAAAATGATTATAAAATAATAGCAGCAGTAAAATTTATCAAGATTTCTATCCAAATAGTATAATTAATACTAAGAAATACATGTTGAGCATCTGACCTAACTCAACAAGCATATTAGACCATATTTTCCTTACATTCGGTTTTGCTGAAATATTTAAAAATTCAAGTCACATAATAAAGACATAAAAAGTAGTATTTAAACATCTTGAGATTACTAATGTAAAATATAATGAATTTACACATATATAACTTTAGAGTAATTTAGCAAACACCCCTAACAGGGATCACCATAAAAATGTCTTTATTCAATTCTAAATTAAAACTCATGCTTTAATCATACCTAAATTTCTATTACTAAAACTGTACCCAGTTAAACTCAATAGTCCACTTTGATAGGAATGAACTACCTACTACATCTTGCTGTTTCATTTTTCTGTTGGTTTTCAGAATATGAACAATATATTTTCATCCTTTAAAATTATTAACTGGTTAGCCAGAGTTCTTACTTTCTCTTACCTTTGAAAGTAATACATGCTTATGAGAACAAATACATGACACAATTTTGGTAATCCTAGGCAATTTAATCCAGAATCCAAAAGATGGGAGGTCACGGGAAATAAACTGCAATAATGTTCCACAAAGTTGTCTGTGGAATTTATTTTTCAGCTCATGAAACTTTTGGAAACACATGCCTTACCTAAAAGTTCAAAATTAAGTACTGATACTTGATATAAAATTAGAAATCATTAAAATTTAAAATTTAGAAAACAGGTAATTTACCGGTAGGTACTTTTCTGTGGCTAACAAATTTTTATTTCATGAGCCAATTAAAGGAACCTAAAAATATACTCATATATCACAATAAAAATTTATCCAGGAAAATAAGTATCCCTTAAAAGATGGAATACAGAAGAAACTTCAAGAGGCATTTAACTTACCTGAACACTACTTTTTTTAGTCCTGCATTTAATTAGGTAATTCTTCAGTAGGAGTGCTCTGGTCTGTCTCCAAACTCCCACTTCCCTAATTGCAGTAGCCATATTTTCTGGATCAGTCTATTAAAGCAGAGAAGAAAACCAAAAACTAGAATCACACAGTTAAGACATACCATGTTTAACAGCAAAAACAAAGAGACAGGCAAAAGTTTCAGTCTCAGGTTAGATGAAGTTAAGCATACTCCAAGCTATCTCTCCTAACTAGACAGAATGCATGGAATAGCAATTTGAAGACCCTGGAAAATAAATAGTGGCAGATGAAACAAGAGGTAACCAGAATTATAATTACCACCCAACCAATAGTGAGCCTACCACTTTCTCTCTGATAAATAACAATGATAAAGACAGAAACAGGAGCACAAATTTAAAAAAATTTTTTAAGTTACCTTCCATTGTTCCACAGCATACCTGGGGAAAGCATTAAGTTTGTTGTACAGCTTTAAATAATAATTAGATAAGCTGTAAATACCTAATATCACTAAATAACTAATCAAATATTTAACTTACCTGGTTTCCTAAATAAAAGTAATTTATACTAAATCTAATAAGTTACAAGAAAATTGAAAGCTCACTTAAAATAGAATATACGTTATATAACTCAAAATTCAACATAAAAAATTCATTTATTAAAGAAATATTGATTGCTGTATCACCATGCTATGAAATATATTTCATCTTTCTCAAAGCAATAAAAAATGTGCACAATCTTTAGAAATAATTGTTAGAAAACAATCATTTGGAATGTATTAGTTTTATTTCTGAAATGGATTCAGACTATATCCTATAAAATAAATTGAGTCATCCTGATATTCATAGCTTCCTAGTAAGAGATGTGGTCAGTTACATTAACAAGATTGATTCTCAGAAAGCTCTTAGCTGAAAGTTTCTCTTTCCAACAGAGGACTGTTAAAAGCAAAGCTGATTATCACTCCTTTGTTTCATATCTATGTCCAATAAACTGTAGTTGTACTGTGTCATCATTAATTTATTTCCGTGTCTTAATCTTGAACTTGACCATAAGATTCTTGACAAAAAGACTGCCTTATTAATCTTAGCTTCTCTATCAACAATGGTATTGTAAGTATCATCTACTGCAAATTCCTTTATCAAGGCTTGCTGAGTCCTTATAGATCAAAGCTTTGTAAACTACAATGGAGGTGGTGGGGGCTAAATCCAGCCTGCTTTGTATAGTCCCTGAGTTAAGAGTGTTTCTCACATTTTTTAATGGTTGGTAAAAAAAAAAAAAAATCAAAGACTAACACTTTATGACATGTAAAAATTATGAAATTCAAATTCTGTATCTATAAAGTAAGTGTTATTGGAACACAGCCATGTTCATTACGTACTGTCTGTGACTGCTTTTATGCTACAATAGCAGAGTTAAGAAACTGAAACAGAGACCATATGGTTGGCAAAACCTAAAATATTTACTATCTGGCTCTTTACTGAAAAAGTCTGCTGACCCTCTGTTATGGATTAAAAGAAGAAAGAGGAAAAGTGGCACATTTAACATTTACTGATGGATTTGTGCACCAAACATAATTTTAAAAGGCATAAATTAGACATTGTCACTGACTCTGTAGATAAATAAAAGTTAATATAACATAGAGCAACTGGGTGAAAGAGCCTGGGAAAGAGTAGAATGGAAATTCCAGGTAGAGAAAAACGACTGTAAATGCTAGATACCCCAAAAGGGCTTACCTTGTATCAAGAACAGAGATACCTGAGATATGGCAGAGACACAGGCAAAGTAAACTGGGGCAAAATGTGCAGGTATATGTTCCAGACTACACTGTAAAGACAGGAAATGAAAATGAGTTATGAAATACCTTGCATACAAAATAAAATCGGACACCTCTATTTTGTGCCCCTATATATATAGCACCCTATATTTCCTCCATTGAACTTTTCATACTTCAGTGTGATTGTTTAATTGCCTGGCAATCATATTATTTCACTAGTCCATTCACTCTCCCAATCCCCAAACCTCCAAAGCTTCCTGCCACCCACAGCATCACTCCTGAGAAAACTGAAGCTATCAAGATTTCCAAAATGTTTCGTGATCCTTTCTATCCACCTAACTATATAGCTGTGCCTAAATAATGTTACACATTTCAACAATGTGCTATTTTGACCTAAACTGAAGACTTGTTTTCATTAGAATACTGAGCAATAAAAGACAGCTTAAATGGAATATCATATTAACTACACTTTTAAGATTTATTTCTCGGAAGAAGAGATTAAGAACATATCTGGCTGGGGATGCCAGGATGGCTCAGTGGATTGAGCACTCGCCTTGCAACCCTGAGGTCTAAGGATCGAGTCTCAGCCCTAGCCTGTGCAGCCCCAATATGCTGAACTGGAGTATGATTCCCATGTGGGAGGCCACCAGCTCTGGGGGGGGAAGGGGCCATGCCTCCCATGTGGGAGGCCCCCAGCCCGGTTCCCACCCTGCACAGCTGCACCCATCTATGTGGAACGAAAGTATACTGAAAACTGATGACATACAACTATGGAGACTGCTCTGGGCCCTTCTTCTCTCTCTGTCTCTCTTTCTGTCTCTCTATCAAAACAAATAAATCTTAAAAAAAAAAAAAAAAGAAAAGAAAAGAAAGAAAGAAAGAAAGGAAGGAAGAAAACCATTTAAAGAACATATCTGATGACTTGAAAGAAATCCTGCCCAACTATATCACTGGCCTCTCAACTACTGTAATAAAAGCACTATAAAATGAAGGCTTTTACCTTAAAAGAGTATAAACTATTGATTCTCTGTTCTCTAGTATTTTAATATATTTTTATTTATTTATTTTTATTTTTGACAGAGAGACAGAGACAGAGACAGAGAGAGAACTGAACTGGGGGAGCTCCTAGCCCAGCATATGGTTCCGCACGGGCCGGGGCCGGGATCCGATCCCTGGTCCCCGGGGCTGCAAAGTGAGCGCTCAACCCACTGAGCCATCCCGGCTTCCCCAGTTCTCTAGTATTTTAAAGTTTACTGAGTGTAGCATAATAATAAAACAAAATACTGTCAATATGATTTAACCTAAGTATTATGACAGTAGTTCTTGCTGCATGGGAAAATAACAATGCAATGAATGCTATCCACATGGTAAGCTATCCAATACCTTTTCTTATATATAACAAGATCCTAAAAGTTTGTGCTTAAAACTATTTTAATCCAATTAATTCACATACTAGTAAAGATTGCCATTTAGAATATTACAGAATCCTTATGAAATCATCCTCTCACGCTCAAGGACAGAGACTTTACATTGCACTCATCTTGGCACACAGTTTAGTACCTGCAGTATCAATGACATTCAAATAAACATGGAATGTACTAATAAATTTGTTTTTCCCCTAAACTTAAGATTTCCCTATACGGGTACTAAACCCTGTTTGAAGGAAAACACACTTAAACAGCACATATTCAAGGATTAATGACTTGTTAGTGTGATTTTAACCCAAATACCTTAGGGGTACTAGGTGCTCTAATAATGTTCTCTTGTATGGAGTCTTCCCTAAATGTAGTATCACTCTCTGGGCAGACACAATATATAAAGCATCAGGCTTGAGAGTCTGGCATCCCTGGGTTGGAATCTCAGCCCTAATAAGTGATTTAACCTCCCTGCCACCCATTTTCTACATCTGCACAACTAGACAGAATAACACCTCCAACCTTACAGGGCGGGAGTCATGATTAGAGGCGATACAGTAGGATGTCCAACATAAACGCCTTTTCTCCCCTTCTGTTCCTTCTGAACGTCAACTGAAAGTAAACGTGGTCTTCATTGACATTTCTTTAAAAAATGTCTATCTCAGGCTTAGGAGCCCAGTAAAAACCCTCCTCCAGCAATTACTGCTTCAACCGAGATCAGTGCCTCCAGCCCACATCGCTTTTCCGTATCTGCTGACATATTTTCACGTCGGGAGCTGCTGCATTTTATGAACCAGGGTATTTGCCCCCCAGATAATCGTGTCAGGTTTTCTGCGCATTTTCACCCCACCCGAACTCCCTTCAACACGGTAATGATCCAGCACGGAACCCCCAAGGCATAGCGAGTGCTAATGACCCAGCTGGTTCCGAGAGGGGCTGGCTTCTCCCCGACGATGCCTGGATCATGGAAACGACCGCGTCCAAACAGACGCGGCCTCGCCGCCGTCCCGAGGCGAGTTCCGGGCGGGTCCCCCGCACCCCCGGCGCCCGCACATCAACACCCTGGGAGGGGCCCGCAGCATCCCCGACAGGGAACGCGGCAAACTGCGCTCTCTGCGCGCCTGAGGGAGCTCGTCCGCCGGCAAGGCCTCCTCCCGAAGCCCGCTGTCTCCCACCCCTCAGACCTCCGACCCCCGCCGTCCCTCGGGGGCCGCCGCTAGGCGCCCCCGCTCAACCCCGTCCTCCCCCAGGAGCGGCTTCCCTCCGTGGGCTGCAAACGTCGCTGCCCTCCACGCTCTCCTCCTCACCTCCGGGCCGGAGCCGCAGCCGCAGCGCCGCCGTCAAGCCGGGACGCATTCAGTCTGCAGAGACCGCGGAGAGGACGGCGATCCGAAAAGTGTGTGAGGAAGCGGCGGCGGCGGAGACGCGCGCGCGCCCGCGGTGCTGGGCAGCGCCGCACGCCGGCCTGACAACGCGCGGGCGAGAGAAGCGCTCGGCGTCGCCGGAAGCCGGGCTCCGCCTCCAGCCAGACGCACCTGAGGGCGGGGCTCCGACAGGACGGGGCCGCGAACGCGCGCGCTCCCGCCACTCGGCCCCGTGCGTCCAGGCTCAGGCTGGGCGGGGCAGTGCGCCTATGAGGGGCGAGCACCTGGGGGCGGGGCTTCCAGGGAGCCGGACGAGAAGGAGGGCGGGGCGCGGAAGCGCGGGTCACGCGCGCTCGCCCTGGCCCCACGCGTGCTCAGTCCCTCCCTCCCGGCGTCCCGTGGCTCAGCCGCAGGGCCTTGGGCACCTCGAATCTGCCGCCAGGGGAGACCTCACCACGCTCTCCCCTGTGGCACAGAAACAACTGGCTTGAAGTCAGGTGCTCGGGTGGGGGGCGAACCTGCTTCCTCCTACCCCTGCGACCCTCCCCTTAGATGCCTCCCCCGTGGTCACATCTAGTTTTAAGAATCGGTTCTTTTCCCAGATTCACTCCTCACCCCCTTCTCCATTAGGCCGCAGCGTCTGGGATGTGGTGTCCTCGTTTTCATAACTTCTGCCTGGGTCCCCTTTCGGACACCCACCCACCCACCTAGGCCATCTGGGTATTGAGAATACTTTTAGTTTCTACCTGTTCCCATGAAAATCTGGGAAAGTGGTGTTACCGGAGCGTGTGGGGCCTCCTTGGCACCGTGTCAAGGCTCTTGGTGTCCCCCCAAAAGAATTTAGGTTAAGATGACCAGATTGTAACATTGGTAAAGCGGGACACCATCGACCGGGGGGAGGGGGTTCTTGATGAAAAATTGGGTCTATCTCCCGCCGTTCCCTAGCTTGTCGTGCATTCTTTCCAAACATCGGGACTTTTTTAAAACGCGGGACAAATTGTTAAAAATCGGAACTGGCCCCGCCAAAAGCGGGACGTCTGGTCACCCTAATTTAGGTAGACACCAAAGTACAGAGGTAAAAGAAAAGTTCATTGATAAAAGTATACTTCCAAGAGGTGGAAGCGGGGAGGAGCAAGAAGGGGTATGAGCAGTTTTTATTGCCTTTCCTTGAGAAAATGCACATTTGGCGGGGGGGGTGGGGGGGGGGACATTCTTTTGACTGACAGTCCTGATTGACAGGGAGTTTATTACATCACTTCTTTAACTGCACATGTTCCTTCCCAAAGGGCATACAGAAAAACCCCAGGGACAAACCTTTATGGCTATTTTATTATAATCATGTTACAGTGAGGCTGGGGGTCAGGCTAAGGACGGTCTAATTGTTTGTGCCTGTATCAAAAACCAGTTAAATCCTTTTCCCAGGAGGTTTTGGCAGAAAGATTCATCACCAGGGGCTGGACGGTCCCTGGGAGTGAACATTGGTGGCGTGAGACACTACTGAGTATATTACTTCCTACGGCTGTTGGGCGCACTATTGGTTATATTACTTCCTATGGCCATTTGGTCTGGGGCAGGGTCTCCTAGAAGGGTGATGAAGGATGGTAGTAATCCCCGCAGTGTGAACTTTATGGGAGGTATTCCTTAGTTCTAACTGCCTGCCTGTTTTCCTCTTGAGAGATGTGATCCCACAAATCTCTGGGCAAGTTGAGGGGCTGAAGATCTCTTTTTCTGTATCTTCTTCCTGTTGAGTGTGGTCATTATCCTGCCTATTGGAGTTCATGGAGAATTCCAACTGAGCTAAAAGGAAGTGAGGGGTCTCGGGATCCATCCAGAAGTTCTCATTTATTTCTTTAAACAAGGTGGGTTGGAATCCTTGCTGGGTTATGAGCTGTGTTTCCAAGGTCCCTAGACTAGGAGAGACAGATTTAATCAATACAGTTAAAAAAGTATCAGGTTATGAAGCAGGCCCTAGAACCCTAGACACAGGGTGTCCTTGAAAGGAAAAACTTATCTTAATCATTCAAGGTCTGCGGCCCATCTGTGGTAGCTGTTTATTCGTGGGACATTGCTTACCCATGGCCTGAAAAGATAGCAAGACTACAATGTTTACAATTAACAAATAGGGAAGGAATTTTAAAGTAATCAACTAATATAGCAGGCAGGTGCATTTCATCCTAAAAACTATCTACTCTTCATTAAAAGAATGATTAGTCCAGTGACTGGAAAGACAACAGAAGGGTTAAAAAGTGGGAGTTTATAAAGAGGAGGCTTTTCCCCTATCAGTGGCAGAAACTGAATTTTCCAAAAGGTCCGAGCAGATGACATCCATGAGAGATTTTATGCCACATTTATTTTTGCTAAAAATATAAATCGATGTTTTGAATTTTATTACCCAAAGTGACCTAAAGGGTGGTCAAAAGTTACTGTAAAGAGAAGAAAAGCTCACAATATGAGCATTATAGATTTTCCTTTCCAGATTTCTGTATGGTCACATTTCTTTACATAGTTCTTTACCTTGGGGAATTTACTATTCAAAGAATTTTTTAAATTCTGTCAGTCCTATGTACATCGTGTATTTTTTAAACTTACTTTTTTCTGCTTCTCAAATTTAAGCCAAATCTCCCCAAGAATCACAAACGTACATTCTACCCCCCAAAAATCAAAGACTCAAGTTTTAGTTATACTACTGAATATGGATTAAGTAGGAAATTCAAGAGGTTTAGCAGAACCCAGGATGATCAAAAACCTGGCAGTGGGAGTTGGAGGAAGGGAAATAGACTGCCCTAGAAAGTCCACCAGAAAACTGAAGAAAACAGGTAGAGAAAACGAGTCAAGATATATTTTTTTCTCTTCTGAAATATCTAAGACATTTTAGTTACAAATTCAGAAGAATGCATTCGTAATGGCCTAGAATTTGTGGGAAGTAAATAAATGTAGGTCAAAGATAAACTTGGTAAAAATGTGTTCCTGAAATATACATTCATCACAACTTTCCAATTATACTTCTGACTAGCAGCCTTAACCTATTTTAACATCAGAAGTTTACTCCTCATTTCTACCATCATTCAAGGCATTCGTTTCTTGAGTTTCTTTTGCTTTAAATTTATTTTATTTTGTTTTGAGAGAAGGTGAGAGAGAGAGAGAGAGAGAGAGAGAGAGAGAGAGAGAGAGAGAGAGAGAGAGAGAGAAGGGAGGAGGGCCCAGAGCAGTCTCCATAGTTGTACATCATTAGTTGTGACACAGTTTCATTCCACACAGTTGGATGAAGGGGTGTGCAGGGCTGGAACCAAACTGGGTCCTCCCTCATTTGAGGTGAGAGCCTTCGCCACCATCTCAGTGGTTACCAGTTGAGCCACAGTTCAGAATATGAGTTATGCATGGGCTAGGGCTGGGATTCAATCTCCAGTCCTCGAGGTTACAAGGCAAGTGCTCAACCTGTTGAGCTAACCTGGCATCCCCTGTTTCCTGAGTTTCTTACCCTGTGATGTTCTCTGTCATTCAGTCTACTTATGTTTCCACTCTTGCTTCAAGGTAACATAACCGACACCCAATTATTCTGTAAAACTCTCATCCCTCAGACAAAATGACCTCACTTTCCTCTCAACTGCACACATGCTACCATCTTGCTTATATCATTTTACTTATGTACTGTCTCTTCAGTTAAATTGTAAGCCGGGTGGGGTTAAGATCCTTTTCTTATACCAACTTAAATTTCCAGATCCTGTGCATCACAGTGTGCAGTAAATGTTGTTGATAGTCCTGATGAGAAAATACGCACACAGGAATATACACATATTGTTCTCATTATTATTCCCACAAAATGTCCACCCACTCAACAAAATCCACCTGAAAAAAGAAAGGGAAAATGCTAAATCCTTCTTGTGGAATGGGTGATATAATTATAATATAGTGTGGGGATAACAGAGACAATAGTAAAAAAGGCCTTTTAATAAAAAAAACTTCACAGAATAATGTATTGGGGATGACATAGCTTACTGCCTCTTTGAGCAGGATGCTTCTCACATATATGCCTTGTAAACAATTTAGCCACATAATCTCAGTCTAAATTTCCATAGTTACCACATCCTGGTATTGCATAAGCATGTGCAGGGAAGATGTTACTTTCTGAGCTCCTGTGTCTAGGAAATAGCAAACAAACCATACTGCTTCGTTGTCATGGTGGCAACCCAAATCCCCATATCTCATTAAATAGATTCTTAGACAAATCACATGGGAATACGTAGATCATAGAAGTCATAGATTGAGATTTAACAAGTTACCTTAGCTGAACAAAATGAACAGTGAGTCAAATTTGGGTAGTATTTAATGTAGAGAAAGAGAATGAGGCTTGCTACCCTAAACAAACTATACCATAACCTCCTGCTGGTGAACAATGGAATCTATTTGTATTGATATTTTTACTTGCTAGAGACCAAAGCCTTATTTAATAGATTTCTAATGTTATTTTAACCAAAGTTAAGAAAATTTCTAAATTGTTAGGGCAATTTTCCCCCTGATGTTAGTTATATCAGTACATTATCTTGCATGATTATCAATACATTGAAAATTCCATACACCATTTTTAAATCTATTACTATTAAACATTATTATTGTTTGTTTTTAAAGATTTGCCATTTCTACAAGCTAAAAAAACCAAGTGCCAAGAGAGTAATGCATTCTGGATGGTGAGCACGTGATGCAATACATAGACAGTGTAATGTAGAATTGTACAACTGGAACCTATATAATGTTTATCAATCAATGTCACCCCCAATAAATTTAACAATTAATTTAAAAAAAGAGAATGATGTGGTTTCTAAATTCAGGGTTTAAATTAGGTATAATTCCAAAGAATTTCAAATTGGTGACTTTTTCTAGAATAAGGCTAGATAAATAAAGAAATGCAGCCTTGACTGAGTAAGTACAAAGAGAGCCTTGCATCTTTAACAATAGAATTCCAAACTAACACATCTCATATGTGGCTGAGATTGTTATTAAATTGCCTAGGGAAGTGATTAAATTAATAATTGGTGAAAAGTTGGAGAAGAGAACGACGTCTAAAGGTAGTTTTAGTTTGTTTGGCTTGTTTTACTATGTAATACTGTTGTTGTTGTTCTTTGTTGTCTCTATTACATTAAAAAAGAACTCCAAGCATTATATATTTTCTTTAAGTTTTTCCAAACAGATAATTATTCAAGGATGTTAATATCTGAAGAATATCTTGCCAAATCAGATGTCTAAAAAACTCAACCAACCAACAAATGTATATTGAGTGCCTGGTATTCTTCCTTAGCAAGAACCCAACTTTGTAGTGGAACAAAAACGGTTAAGATTATTCTGAGAGACAAAAAATAAAATAAAATAAAATAAAAATATTAAAGAGCATCAAATGGAAGATAATATTTGTTCCACTTTCCACTGTTAAACTGTGTGGTACAAACCATAAAGTAATAATATAGAGAAATCATTGAGGGCTGGAGGTACCTTGAAGAAGAAAGGAGGGGGAGATTGGTTTAACCAGAGTTCAGAATATAATATTACAGAGGGCAGAGAGAAAGAAGCTTGCATAGGTTTTTATGAACACAAAATCATCCTTTTAATGCAAAAGCTAAAAAAGAGCCTTGACTCCCTTTGTGTGTTCTTTCCCTCCTCAGTAAGGAAAATAGACTTTAAAGTGGGAAAGGTGAAACAACATAGAAAGAGAACTGAAACTCGAGATAGGTGAAGAGGTAGTAAGCAAATACCTATCTGTTTCAAATAAGTTCATGTGTCCAGGCACAAATTACATCCCACAGCTGTTTACAGGTAACCTAACACCAATTGCTATTAAGTTTGGAGAAACTGTAAAAATGAAAAATACGAGAGATCATCTGCTTTTTAAAAATGTTTGAAAGGTAGACACTAAAAACTTTAGAACAGAAAAGTAAAACCCCAGAATATATTTAGTTAAATATATTTTATAAACATTTAGAGGACAGTTTGGTGGTCACTAAGAACCAAACTAACTAAAGATAAGTCATATTATACTTAATATTTCTTTTTATTTGATCATTGAGTTAACATGGGAATCATATGGTCATGATATAAATTAACTTCAGCAAAGCATTTGATCCAATGTTTCATGATATTTGTGGAAGAGACTAAAGTAAGAACTTGATATAGTTACAATTAGGTGAGCTCAAAATTAGTAGCCAAATTTTTGTTTATAATTTTTCATAAATTTTATAAGTGAAGACATAATCATTCTAATTAAATCAGAGGATGAAACAAAACCTATGTAGCATAGAAAATATGACTAAAGACAGAACCAGGAAACAAAATTATATTAGCAATTTGAACTCTGAGCTAAAATTTAAAGATAAAATTTAACAGAGATATATGAAAATGTCCACATCTGTTCAAAGTGAGAAACAAAACGGCAGAAGTAGAAAATAGAATAGATTCTGGTTTAGCCATGTAAAAATCACCCAGATATTTTAGTGTCTGCCAAGATCAATGTGAGTTAATAATATATATCTGGTAGCTTGCATGATATCTCTAACACTGTCATTTGAAAACACTGTGCCCACAAGCACCTGGCCCTTCCTTTCATTTGGGGGACCCCCATGCCAACGTTCTCCTTAGAATTCACTATTACGCTGGTCCACCCCAAGATGCCCACATCCTGGTGCCTGAAACCTGTCAATATATCACCTTACACTGAAAAAGAGGAGTATGTTTGCTAATCATCTGACCTTGAGACGGGGAAATTATCCTGGATTATCTGACCGCCCAATGCAATCACAAGGGTCCTTTTTTCAACACAGAAGAGGAGGTCAGAGTGATGTGATGGTGGGGACCCAACCCATCTCTGGTGACTATGAAGACGGAGGGAGCCTCTAGAAGCTAGACAAAGCAAGGCAACGGATGGTCCCCTTGAACCTCCAGGAACTAGTGCAACCCTGTCACACCTGGATTTTATCCCAGAGAGAACTGTGTGTTGGACGTCTCCCCTATAAAACCATAAGATAATAAGTGTGTGCTGTTTTAAGTCGTTAAGATTGTGACAATTGGTGGGAGCAGCAATAGAAAAATAATACATCTCTTACCACTTATTTTCATTCTCTGCAATATAGCCATTATTATTTAGCATCCACGTGTTCTTTATTTTCTTCTCTCCCTCTAGGTAAGCAAAATAATGCTGTAAAAAGGACAAGGAACTGTTATATATTGTGGATTCAGAAATTGAATAACTGATGTGACTCCATCATCACATATGCATAGTTAGCCTCCATAGTTGCTAGTTTTCTAATTTGTGAAATAGAATTTAGAATTACCTACCTTTGTTGACTCCTGGTTTGCTTCATAGCATTTTTGAGGTGTGTGAAATAACAAAAGCCAAATACAAAGGACACGATATGCACCACATGTTGTTCTGTATGCTTTATATGTAGCCTTTTATTTAATATCTACAATGACATTGGGGGCTATGTACTATTTTTCCCTCCACTGAGGTATGGAGAAGTTAAGTATTCTGAAAATGTAAAGTACCAGAAATCACAAATAAATGGATATTGTATAGGGAATAGATATATAATGAAGAAAAAAAGAGTTTATTTCTAACTGTAATTTTCCTGAAAATATTTTGATTTTTCATTTAAGTATATTGATATTAACTTTCAGCATTTATTCCTTGCATGTTTCCATCACAGTTATTCTGTTCATTAATTTGTCTGTTCATTCTGTGAATAATAATACTTTGGGGTATTATTATTATATGACAGGTACTATTCTAAGCATTAGGGATCAACTAGTAACTAAAGCACACAGGGTACTGGTTGTTAAGAAATTTAGACTGTAATGAGGGCTATAGACTTAAAAACAAACAAACAAACAAATAAACAAACAAATAAACAAAAACAGGAAGTTGCAATGGAGTGTGATCAATAGCATCCTGGGAATAGCAGTTGGCAGGAAGATGTAAGTGATTCATCTAATACAGACCTGAGAGGTCAAGGAACAATGTCCAGAGGAAGTCATATCTATATTAAGACCTAAAGGCTAAGTAGGCGTTAGGTAAAGAGGAAGTAGAAAATATTCTGGTAGAATACAATTACCTTCAGTATTCTAGCCTCTTCCTCATTCACACCGACTTTTCTTCCTCAGATCTCTCTAAAAACTCAACTAGACCCTGCTTTAAAGTTCATTTCAAAATACAGTTTGTTGTTTAGTCCCTGATGTGAAATTTTTAAGTGTTAATAAGCCCTTTGTCTATAATCCATTTTTATCTGACCCCACATTCTCTTAATCCAATGATCAAGCAATGTTGTCTTAGACTACGTTATTTTCCTGTCCAGTTAGAACATAGCCTACTTTTACTAGTTAATCATAATACAAGTAGCAAGTGAAAAATAACAAGTAAATGTTTCCTATATACAGGATTTCATTCCTGTGATAACCATGTAACCACTAGGTGGCACCAGTTTGCTTGAGAGACAAAAATGCTGGTTTTGGTTTTTCCTCCTGCGAACTAGTGAAAGTAACCAATCAGAGGTTCTGGACCTTAAGAAGATGGAACTGCCCCAACTAAATTTTCAGTGATCTGGTTCTTAAATTTAACCTTTAAAAATAAGCCCAACATTCCCCTTTCCTTTTGTATATATAGGACAGCAAGAAATGTAAACTTAAGTTACCTCTGCATGCCTACCCATCTGTACCACTCCAACTTCACCATGCTTTAGTTTCAACATGAATCTTAATGTTCTTTGAGTTAGACACAAGTCCTTTCTAATGGTCTCCACTAAAACTATGTGAATATTATTTTTCAGCATGCATTCAATTGTATTAGATACTAACATAAAGAAACATCTTTTTTCTATTAATATATGATTATTAAAAAACTGGCATTTTCCACACTGCAATGGGCACAGAGGAAATATTAAAGTAGAAACTAATTTTATTCCAAGGAGATCATACACAACTAATTACATATGTTCTGTTCATTTTAAAGAGCATTAGACACTTAAGAAATTAGAATTGCCCAAACTGCCTTCTAAATTGAACAAAACAAGCATCACTGAAATGACTTTTTTTTTTAGAACCAGAAGAGTTTGTTTTTTTCCTGAAATAGAACATTTTTCTATATGAAGAACTGGCATTTTTATTCCATACCCTACCCACTCATCACTCTGCTCAAATTATCATTCCAATTCCTCAACTCAGTGGTTTGTTGGTTTTTATTTCTATTTATGGCAGATAAAAACCAACATAGATGCTATAAAAATAGCCTTAAGATGCACACTCAAAGCCCATAAGAACAATTTTCTGGGGTGAGGGCATTTCTGGCTGGGTTTCCTGTAAAACAAACATCCATTAAAATTAACTTTAGAAATATCCTTTGCTTGACATTAGGCTGTCCTCTTCTGCCACTTGGTCAGCACAGGTAAATTTAATTTTCTCTTTTCTTTCTTTGATTATCAACTCTGCAGGCACCTCTTTCATGGAAATCCAATCAGCTTTGAGAGGCCAGAACCGCCCTTGAAATGCTAAAATGGGGAAAACAGCTTGAGAATGTTGTGAGGCAAGACAGACAGACATGAAAAGATATTTTCATTTCCACTCACTTGGTGCCAACTCGGCAAAGTTAGGAAAACAGTGTGTGATGTGCTGTAAAGTAATACTGAATGGAATAGGTGAGGTAAAAATGGAGTAAGAATGGAAAAGTGAGTCAGACATCAAGCCACAACACTGAATGTATTCTGAAGATAACTGTCCGTGGCAATAACTGGCAATTTTCTGTTACTACTTAATAGTAAATTAAATAAATACTTGCGTTCTCTACAGAGCACAGTATAGTGTTGTTATCATAAATGGAAATGGAAAGTGAAATTTAGTCCTTAATTCCATTCTGTCTCTTAAGTCACTGATTTCTGTTGTAACCCAAAGGAGAAAAATATTATTGTATATGAAACACATAACAATGTAGGGTGCACAGTGGGGAAAAGAGAATATTCTGAGAGTAAGGCTTCATTTAAAAACATGATAAACAGTTATTGAGGGAGAGTATGTTTTCTGTTTCTATAGCAATTTTTCTATATTACTATTTTCTAACAAAAGTGACATCTTTTTTATTTTCTTTTTTTGCTAATAGGTGAGGGCTTTAAATGTAAAAGATCCTCTAACATAGGTCCATGATTATTGTTTCAATTACTAAATGGCTTCTTAGCTTTTTCTTTTCATAGATATAAAAATGGAGACAATACAATGATGAAAAGTTTTTAAAACTTTACTAATGTTTGTTTGCTTTGTTTTGGGATTCCTGAGTAGACATTTTTTATCTTGATGAAATATTACTGATACTGGGGATTTCAAAATATAGTGGTGTATCCATGAAGCAATGCCATGGAAGCTAAGTCTGTTTTGAAGAAATAAAACTTTAAAAGAATGAGCTTCAAAAAACTTTTAACAGAATAGATAAATGATAGATAGGTAGGAAGGTAGGTAGGTAGGTAAGTAGATAGATAGATAGATAGATAGATAGATAGATAGATAGATAGATAGATAGATAGATAGATATAGATAGATAGATAGATTAGATAGATTAGATAGATAGATAGATAGATAGATAGATAGATAGATAGATAAGCGGGATGGCTGAGTGGACTAAGCGCTCACTTTGCAACCCCAGGGACCAAGGAACGAGTCCCAGCCCTGGCCCAAGCGGACCCATATGCTGAACTGGGGTGTGCCCCCCATGGGAGAGTCCCCCAATTCTGTTCTCAGTCCCTGGCTTGAGGGGGTGTGCTTCACACTCAGGAGGCCTCCGGCCCAGTTCCCGTCCTGCACGCCCCCCCACCCACCTGTGTGGAACAAAACCATGTCGAAAATTGATGATGTACAACTATGGAGACTGCTCTGGGCCCTCCCCCTTCTCTCTGTCTCTCTCTGTCTCTCTCTGTCTCTGTCAAAAACAATTTTAAAAAGTTAAGAAATAAAAAAAATTTTATAAGCAAAAGAGTAAAAATTCAAGGATTTCAATGCCATCATTTCAAAGGCCTGATTTTTCACAAGCTGGATTTCCAGCGCGTGGGTTCATGAGTAGAGCATAGGAGTGTACAGAACAAGGTTCAGCTCATCTGGGGAACATTTTAAACTTACGGCACACAGCTTTGTTTCTGTTCTCTTCCTGAGTCTCAACTTCCTTACTCTGTATTAGCACCTGGAGGATACCTCACGACTATGGGGCTCATTTGTCTGTGTTATGGATTTCATAATGATGCTTACTATGATGTTTATTGTGTTCTAGACTCTGTCCTAAGTATGTCACAAATAGTATTCGCTTATTTAATCTCCATAATCATTCTTGGAGTAGTGAGTATTATTATTCCCAATTTACAAAAGTGAAAACTAAGGGATAGGGCAGTTTAGTGACTCGCTTAAGTTCTCACAACTATTAACCATGGTACCTGGAACTCTGGAGGCCTCCTTGTTTACTAAATCACTAACTCAGGACTTAAGTAATTTTTCTCTTCTCAACATTAAAACTCAATTTCATTTAGCCTCTATACTAAGGTGACCAACTTTTTTCCAATGAAAAGGAGGACAGCTGATTCTAGGTGATGAGCACATAATGCGAAGCATAGGTGATGTGATGTGGACTTGTACATCCAGAAACTATGTAATTGTTACCAATCAATGTCACCCCAATAAATTTAACAACCAAAAAAAAAAAAGAAGAAAATTGATTGCACAACCAAAAAAAAAAGAAAGAAAGAAAAAAAGAAAGAAAAGGAGGACATCTAGGAGGACACTTTTTGAGGGAGGACAGAACTTCCAAAAGGAGGGACTGTCCTCCTTAAAGGAGGACGGTTGGTCACCTTATCTATATTATACATTCTCAAATCCCAGTTTGCAAGTTTAATGACAGTTTTTCTATAGAACCAACATTTTCAATATATAATTCAAAATGTAGTCTCTAAAATTCAATGTGGTACTGGAAGAAAGACCAATCAAAATAACAAGTACAGTAAGTCCTCACTTAACATTGTTGATTGGTTCTTGGAACTGCAGTGAAATGACATATAATGAAACCAATTTTACATAAGCTAATTGACAGAAGAGTAAAGTTCCTACAGCATCTCATCAACAAAACAACGTTGAACAAATGAGCACTGCTGTGCAATGAAAAGATTTCATAGCAGTCCTTCCTCCTTTTTTGATTTTTCCAAATGCAAGATGTACCTGGAAAGAAAATCACATGTTGAAAAAACCGATGCCATTGCCAGCATAAGTGATTTTTAAAAAATCACTTAAAGCCAAGCATATATTAATTAGCTCAAGACAAGCAATGTTTTTCAAAGGGAGGTTGCAACCTGCCTTTTCCTTGTTCACCAGATGTGCTCCAGCCTTTAGGTCTGGTAACAGTCTTTCTCCAATACTACTGTTGACTGATCCCTTTCTACTTTGATCAAAGAAAAAGCGCTTTCTCAAAGTCAGAGGGAATGGTTTCAGAATAG
Organism: Craseonycteris thonglongyai; assembly: GCA_004027555.1. Taxonomy (NCBI): domain Eukaryota; kingdom Metazoa; phylum Chordata; class Mammalia; order Chiroptera; family Craseonycteridae; genus Craseonycteris; species Craseonycteris thonglongyai. The sequence continues at coordinate 23,044 of PVKE010007168.1, read as the reverse complement.
CACAACAAGGGGCATAGATTGGATAAACCCGAAGAACAGAGCGATGTGACTCATTAGATTATAGAAGTCTTCACTTATTTCCCTCAACAGTAATTTATTGTCTCTATTTATTTATTGTTATTTTGGTCATGCCAATCTAAATAAGTAGATCAGTGGGTTTCCGGGATTTTCCCTCTTGTTAAAGAATGCTAAGTGGAACTATGTCGATTACCTGTATTGGTATTTCAGTGGCCTAAGTAACTAAGAAAAACAACTCTCACAAGCTGATTTGTCTTGAACTTGATTTTTAGCTATCTGTTGGCACATCCTTAATTTCCTAAATCAGTGTTCAAGTCTGTAATTGATGTATCTCTTTGATAATGTATCCTTAAGGTAAGGGAATACTTTGAATTAAAAAGAAAATGTCAGTTGATGAATATGTCTTTTTAGAAAGTATCTCCTTGCAGATATATTGAATCAAACAATGATCAGCTCAGTAAAGCCTTACAGTTGGAGAACATATTTGTAATTTTAAAATAAATGTACCGTTTGTGTAATTAAGCAATATGAGTTTGCCACGTTTGTCCTAATGGGAAAAAATAGCTTTTCTGATACCAGCCCCGTCTCTGATCTTATCCCAAATTTTGATCTAAGGGAATTTTCCTAATTGATGTTTTCTTTAGTTCATTTTTATCTTAGAGGGGTAATACATCAAGTATAATATATTTAAAGATAATTTAAACATGCAAAGTATTTTATTTTATTTATTTATTAATTTTTTCAAATAATACTCTAGGAGAAAGTTCTAGTTTATCTGTTCTTCCCCCAGCCTGCCAATAATCAGCTTATGGTTTGGGGCAAATTTTTAATCTCAGATTCTTTTGTCTATAAAATATGAAGTTTCATCTGCAGTGTCTGATACAGATCTAGTATTTTGTGATTATTTGCTTTAATTGAAGATTATATTTTGTTTTCCAAAAATGGGAGATCTTATATATATTAAGCTGATCTTTTATCTGCATGTATTAAGTGCTAAAATCTATGAAGTTGGAATAATGCTGTCAGGAAAATACTGAAATAACAACAAAGAATCTGAAATAGGCAAAGAGTACTGTGTGTCCTATTTAGAACATCCTTCTGGGTTATCTCTACCTTTCATTGTTTTTGAGCTATTTTATACCTCCATAAGATGTAAAAGTGATGTGTAATTTACATTTTTTGTCTATAGATATGCAAATTATGACCACTGAAATGTAAGTTGTCATTGCCTTGGGATATTAACCTGTTTTACATTTATTTGTAAATTCATTTCAACAATCCTAATAGTGTAGTTCTTTGAATTCTCCTTTTAATCAGTTAAAGCATCTTATTGGTCTCCTTATTAGTTAATAAGTTAAATAAAGCCTTGCACATGTGTTCATTTTTATTTGTTTTAGTCATGATTTTAACTTAAAAAAATTATCCTTTAATTTACCTAAATCATTAGATTACTGTGTAGATTGAATAAGATGATGTGATTTAAGCACTTGGCAAAGTGCCTGAGACATAATGATAATGCTGATGATTCATATTTAGCCTACTGCTCAAGTGAGTTGTGATTCTAGTTCACGGGTGTCTTCTTCACAGCTAACTAATAAGAATTCAAAATAACATAAAGGTTAGCTGAGATGGCTTGAAGATAATTAAGACTACAGTATACTTGAAAGAAGGACTTAAGTATCATTAAACTACATATATTTTGGTATAATGTTGAAACATCCATATCTCACTTAAAATCATGCTTTGATTTCATATTAAATACTCTCAAAATTTATGAAGAGGCTATCAGAGATTTAGTTACCACCTGAAGTGCCTAGAAACGCAGAGGCTCAAGAAAAGCACCTGAAAAAACAAGTAGTAGCGTTTGGAAACAACCAACTTCTCACTGCTCACAGTTCTGCCACTTACAAAAGTCAACCACTTGCTAATTAATTAACAAAGTGGCCCTTGTCCCCATGGGGGAAAACATAAGAAGAAATGGTAAATAAAAGAATGAAAATAAGGGAGTCAAAATAATTTTCAACTACCCTTTAAGTAAGAACTAAGTAAAAAAAAATTAAATAATTAGTAGACTAGACATTACTGAGAATTGATTTACTGACGTAGAGGAGCTTCAAATAATCAGTGAATGCATATAAAAAACAGAGAATACAGAAATAAAGGATGTTAAAAGTTCCAGAGCATAGACCAAGATAGTCCAATAAGAATAAATTCTCTCCATGAAATAGGGACCTCATCAGATGGTACAGGAGATGTATCTAAAAATATAATTTCAAGAAAAATATGAGGGAAAGCTGGGATGGCTCAGCGAGTAAAGCGCTCTCTTTGAAGCCCCGAGGACCGAGGATCAAATCCCGGCCCCGGCCCAGGTGGACCCACATGCTGAACTGAGGTGTGCCCCCAGTTCAGTTCTTGCCGGGACCTATGTGGGAGGCTCCCGGCCCAGTTCCTGCCCTGTGCAGCCCTGTGCCCACCTGTGGAGTGAAACTATGTGGAAAACTAATGTCAACTATGGACACTGCTCTGGACCCTTCCCCTTCTCTCTGTCTCTCTCTGTCTCTGTTTCTCTCTGTCAAAACTCAATAAAATAAATCTTAAAAAAAAAAAAAAAAGAAGAATATGCTATATGAAAGAACTCATCTCCAAATGAGAAGGAATACATTTTTCCCCCCTAGTTACTCTGAAAGAGAATGCTCAAATCCAATATGATGATTGAATCTCAAGGATGGAGGAATTCTTCGAGCATTCAGGCAAATCAAGCAAATCAACTCCAAGAGAGAAATAAAGCTGGTGGTAGATTTCTCTACAGCAGCAGTCAGAATCCCAAGATAATAAACCGAAGTCCACCAACTTGCTATTCAAAGTGGAATTCACAGGTGAGTAGCATAGGTAATACCTGGACACTTGTTGGAAATGTAGAATCTCAGGCCCAATGCCAGGCCCACAGAATCTGCACTTCTAAAAAGTCACCAGGAGATTTTTAAGCAACTTAAAGTTTGAGAAATAGTAACTTACAAAGCTTTCATTGAAAGAAGGTGTTGTACGGAATATTCTATTTTTATTAGTATGTCATTTTATTTAAAAGGTCATATTTTCAATCATGAAATTACTTAGGGAAATAGTATCCATGAGCCTTTCTGGAGGCTTGATAACAAAATTCAGATGTCTCAAATAACTCAGGAACAAAGAAGCAAGATGTGAAAGCACGGTGTTAACTTTGAATCTGTTTGAACAGAGAGCAAAACGATCACACAAATGATAGTTAAAGAACTGAATGTAAATGCAGTTACCTGGATAATGTAAAAATTATATAATTCACAACAGGGAAGAAAGGAGGACGAGTAACCCTACCTCTCCCAACAGCAGGCAGATGATAAATATTTTCTGAATTTGTAGCATGTAATGTTTTTAAAAAGCATAATGACTCTAATATCTTAATGTTTTTAATATTCACACCTATGCTTTTTTTTACATTGACCTTTTGGAGATGTATTTTAGGAAATGAGTTTTCCTGTGGTAAAGAGACATGTGAAGTTCAACAATTACCTCAATTTCACCTCCTTTTATTTTTCTTACATTAAATTCAAGAACATGTAATATTTTTCATTACAACACCATTTTTTAATACTTACCATTTTTACAAAAGTATTTTGATCTTTTTTTCTTTCCATCTACTCACCCACCATCAATATCTTACCTGTCCATATATCAAAAAGTGACATATGCATCAGTGGGGCCTAGAATGTTGTTTAATGCAGAAAACACCAGTGTTTAAATGCTCATATTTTTACATTTCTTTTTTCTCTAAATTACTTCAAAAGAGCATGAATAATTTTCAAAAAGTAATATAGCAAAGCAAATACGAGAGGATATAAACAGTAGTGAGTTATAGATCATGAAAACAAAGTTAATTATTTTTTCATGGATTTTTTTATTATGAAAAATATTGGCCAAGATTTATATCAGAGCATCCAAGACATTTTGGACCAATATAGTAAATTTTGGATTTCCTAGTATTGAGCCACCTTTGCATTCCTGAGATAAACTTCACTTAGTCATAATGTATTGTCTACTGGTCCCCTACTGAATGCAATATTGAAAATAGCTAGCAATCTCTTCTTCTGTCTCTTCTTTTTTCCCTCCTTGGTTGCCTAATATCTGATTTTAAGTCTTTTTATTTAATTCTAGCTAAGACCACTGAGAACATCAGCAAGTTTAGTCTACTTCTTATATGATGCCCCAATTTTTCACCATATAAAATACATAATTGTTCTATATCTGCAGTATAATACTTTCTCCCTCATAACTGTTATTGATTCTTAGTAGTACAAATTAAGTACATACTTAATACTCACCATCAGTCTTTATCTCAGTCTCTTTCCTGTCTTATTCCTTGCCTGGAGCTCAGTCTCATACATTCCTCAGAAAGAGATCTGTCTGTCTGCCTGCCTATCTATCTATCCACCCATCCCTCCCTCTATCTTTGAGTTCACTAATTATTTCCTCTGTCATCTTCATTTTTCCATTGAGGCCACCTATGAATTTTATAGTTAAATTACATTATATTCATATTATGTTTCATGTATTTTTGTTTAAAAATCTATTTGTTTTGCTTTTACATTTCTATATATTTCTTACATTTTGATTCCTTGTGAGCATGTTCCCTTTTGCCTCATTGAGTATAGTTACAACAGTTACTTTTAAGTCCTGATCTGATAATTCTAACATCTTGGGGTTGGCATCAGTAGACTGTCTTCCATTTAAAATGAACCATGTTTTCATGGCTTTCTGTCATAGCACAATTTTGTATTGTATCCTGGACAATGTGGATTCTGTTATTTTCCTCCAAGGTGTTGATATTTACATTTTAATAGGCAATTAACTGGGTTCAACTCACACTGCACATTGTCAGCTCTGCTGGGTGGTGCTTCGGTTTAGCCTGCCTTCAATTTGTTCTGTGCATGCTTCAATTGTTGAATAAACATCCAAAGGGCAGCAGGTACTACACAGATACTATTCTGTAAAATGTGCCGTTGACCCAACTGGACCAGCTCCAGTCACTTGAATTCTGATTGTAACCACTACCTGGTCTAGCAGATTGTTGCATTTACCTTTCAAAATACTCAAATGGGCACTTTCAACCCACTACTTTATCATAATAGGAATTAATAGTTATAAATCATACACTCAAAACATGAAATAAATTAGAGTTTACCACACATTTAACATATATATAAATAACAACTATAATTAATATGCAACCATTGCATAGTATAGTCCAGAACTTAATTCCGGTCTTCCCCAGATTAAATGTCAGTCAGATGAGGGAAATGTTCTGATCTGGTTCCAACCGTCCTCTGCTTTTATTGTCCAGGATCTGGTGCTGTTCTGTCTTGTTGACACTAATCTATGATAGGTTTGTTACATCTGTGCTCCAAGAATGTGGATCTCAGACTACAGTTACTCCAAGTTCATGCACATTCTTTTTTTTAACAGGTATAGAAGTCAGTGACTGACTATACCTATCTTTCTTCTTTAAGATTTATTTTTATTGTTTTTGACAGAGAGAGAGAGAGAGAGAGAGAGAGAGAGAGAGAGAGAGAGAGAGAGAGAGAGAGAGATACAGAGAGAAGGGGGGGCAGAACAGTCTTCATAGTTGCACATCATTGGTCTCACCCCAGTGAGAACTGAACTGGGGGAACTCCCCAGTTCAGCACATGGATCCGTACGGGCTGGGGCCAGGATTTGATCCTCGGTCCCCAGGGTTGCAAAGTGAGCGCTTAACCCACTGAGCCATTCGGCTTCCCCTCATGCACATTCTTGATTGATGCTATTTATTTATATTTTGTACTGTTTATCAAACCTTCTTAATAGGCTCATTCTCTTTAGAAATGCATAACTCTTCCAAGCTGTCTGATGTAGCTGCCTTCTGCTGTCCGTATGATAATTCACCCGTTTGAGAGGTGACATCTGGAAGGCTTGAGAGAGATTGTTCCATTTCAGCCGAATCTTGAATCATGTCAGGTAGGCCATGTAGTCGGGGAAGGAGTTCTAGGGCAAGGAGAGACCTGAGAGTGTTGGGAACACATCTTGTTCCCACCAGTCTGGTTAGCAGGGAGGGCTGTTTGCAGGAGAGTGGCAATAGATAAGTCTGGGCAGGGGGCCTTCCATACCATGCTAGAGAGTTAGAATCCTACGCTGCAGGTGTAGACAGACATTGCCATTCACACTACATGTGCATCGCACATGATGGACTGGGGCTGAGTGGAAAGAAAGGGAATCTTAAGTATGATCCTTTCATTCCCTTCACTTCCTCAATACACTGAAATCCCTCATGCACCAATAGCTCCTAGTCCCCCCCCCCCTTTTTTTAAGATTTATTTTATTGATTTTGACAGAGAGAGACAGAGAGAGACAGAGAGAAGGGGAAGGGCCCAGAGCCGTCTCCATAGTTGTACGTCATCAGTTTTCAACAAGGTTTCATTCCACACAGGTGGGCGGGGGCAGCACAGGGCAGGAACTGGGCTGGGGGCCTCCCTCTTGGGAGGCACACCCCCTCAAGCCAGGGACCTAACCTGGGGAGGAGAACTGAATTGGGGGCTTCCTGCATGGGAAGCACTCCCCAGTTCAGTATATGGGTCCGAATGGGCTGGGGCTGGGATTTGATCCTCAGTCCCCGGGGCTTCAAAGTGAGTGCTTAACCCGCTGAGCCATCCCAGCTTCCCCTTCTATTCCTTTACAGCAGACATTTCTGGCTGTTACATCTAGGCGGCTGCTACGAGCACCCAGTGGCTAGCAGCCATGGATGCAAAGGCCAGCGCCCTGTGACAAGGAATTATCTGGTCCAAATTCTCAGTAGTGGCCAAGTTGAGAAACTCCACCCTAGAGATAGGGAAGAGAATAAGAAGCTCGTGTTTGTTGAGATGAAGATCAATGTACTCAAAGAGATAAATTATGAGGATGCTGATATCTTCATATGTGTAACACTTCTATCTAGCCTACTTCTAAAAATATATAAGGCCATTTACCAAAAAAACAAAACAAAAACAAAGGAGGAGGCATCTACCCTTGAACACAGCATAGTATGAAGAAATTATATAATAGAAAGAATCTATAGAACTACTGTAGTTAGCCTTACCATTACGACTAGGGTTTTACTGGGACCCTCACCTACTCCTCAGTTATCCTTTCCTTTGCCCAAGGCTCAGTTCAACATCAGTGGTACTGTGGCTTCTTGGATTTCCAAAATATATATCCAGGAAAAGGATATGCAAAGGCAGCTTTAAGAAAAATGAGCGCCATGATCTCCACCCATCTAGATGTGATTAGTTGAAAATGATCTTCCAAGCAAAGTTTTTAACTATTTACAACAGATAGGAAAGCCTCTTGGAAAGAACAAGATTATCACAGAAGATGCCTGAACTCGTTCTCATCCCTACGCCTCTTCCCTCTCTAGTAGAATAAATAAATAAATGAATGAAAACACCATTGAAATGAATGGCAGAACTCAAAAGACTGCCAGATCTCTGGCTTTTCCTTTCCATCTGTTTGAACCATCTCTGAAATTATCATTAAAACCTCATACTATCTGACCTAAAATAATATTTTTTAGCTCCAGTGTAGGTTCTTGAAGTTTTAGTCTTCCCTTCTTCCCCACCCCTCCAAATTTAGTTGTTGAATGGGGAGACCCCAATAGGTAGACATAGCTGAATGAGCCTGTTGGTTTCTGAGGAGCTGGAATTGGGGAGTAACATTACAACTATTGAGCTAGTAAAGCAAAACTTTCAAACCAGCTCTAATTTTCTGCCTTCAGGTCTGCCAGGTTTATAAACGCAAACCCTTTCCTGTCTCAGTTTTCCTCTGTGCTTATAATGGGGTCTCAAGCTTCTGCAAAACAGGCAAAAGACTCCCTTTTGGCTTGTGCCTAATTACTGAGAGGGTAGCCACAGGTTTTATTTTTGTTAGAAATTATATCAAGGTTTAGTTTTGCAATATACCTTTCCTCCTTGTAGTTCACATGCAGGAACACACGAGCATTTATAGCTATTACATAACATGAAACCAGGCAAGGGTAGAGTGTGTACACATTCAGAACTCTGGCCTCTGTGTGGAATGTGACAGAAACAAGTTTAAGCAGGGCTGTGCCCCCCAAAGATGGGGGGACTGCAGGGGGAGTGGGTGGAGAGAGAATCTCTGTTCTGTTCTTTTGGGTTAGAGTCCATAATAACTGAGGAAAGCTGTACAATATCTGTGCTTCTTATAATCCCTGGATTTCCACATTGGATTATCTGTCAGTAGCTATGAACATTTAAACATCAGCACTGTTTCTATGTATGTTGTGAGGGAAATAGTTCTCCCCGCAGGCACCATTGGTACAATCAAAGATCAAATAACACCATGTAAGCATTCAAGAAGAAAACAGGTGAACAGAGATACAGGGCTACTTGTGAACTTTGGGATCGCCTACATTGCGATCATGTGCTTGTGTGGTGCTTGCAATGGTCACGGGCAGAATCAAGGACGGGGTCCAAATGGAGGCATTTCTACTTTCAGCCCTACACATCTCCTCAAAGTAAAACAAAACAAACAAAAGGGCTTTGAGGTGCCAAAAGGATTAACAGATTGTCCTTACTTGACCTTTTCCTCGCTTTTATTTGAAGACGACAGGTGGTTCATTTCAGTCACAGATTCCTGTTCTGATCCTGAAACCCAGATGAAGGATCATAAACAGATCGATTAGATACCCGTTTTCCTAAGAATGAAAGACATGCCTGTTCAGAAGCCCACGCCCTAATCCTTCCAGCCCCCCATCTTCTACAGCGGTCGCTGTTAATTATGACTTGCCAAGGCTTTTACTTAAGAACAGTCTTCATCCACTTTCTAAATACACTTCCTGACACTCACCATGGGGACTCTGTAAATCTAGCACACTTCATTGTCTAAATGTGACAACGTGAAAACAATTATTATTACTTTTTTTTGTACTTGTAAAATTCAGGAGTGCTCATAACCTTCAGGGAATCAGTCTTTGTTCTTGGAGTATTCTAAGCGCATTGCATAAATTGCCTGTTCCAATGAATACAGAAATAGAACTAAGAGTGCGCACACATAGCATCTTGAAAAATGATTTTATATTACTTGTTGTTCTGCTTCCAAAGCATTATACAAAACTGATTAAAGAGACACCTGGAATATTATCCACCACAGATCAGCTCTTTGCCATCCATATGATGTATTTTTTAAATGCTGTTTTTCAGACACAAGGCTCAATTCATTTTTATGAAAGATGCACCGATCGATATTTGCTCAGCTGTTGTAGCTGTAACGTTGTTTCTTTGAAGGATTCTGCCACTGTGAACATGAAATCTTAAAAATACTTTATTTTCCTCACTTATCTACGCAAAATGAACATTGACCATAATTTTCTAAAGTAATTCATTCAGATAAATTAAGAGTTGCAAGTTTAATGCACACATTTTTAAAGTCAAAATTTAGCTTTTGAATCTACAATAACTGGAGAAAATGGTAATAATATTGTGGGAGAAACGCAATGGGCTGAAATTTTATTGAACACTTCCTAAAATTTCAATATAATCCTAAATAGCCTCTTGAAATTTTGCAGATTCTTACATCATGGTTTTCATGTCTGGACTTCTCTAACATTGATAAAGAATACTTAATTTCTATGTAAGTTTTTTTCATCTCATTATGATGGAAAGTAACATATTTCAGATATTAAAAAATCTTCTAATTTTTTTCTGGTTCTTTCACGTAACCCCTGCCTAATTCCAAACAATCCATTGGATCACTATGGATAGCTATTAAATCATTTTTAAAATATAGGCTCAATTAATAAATATTAATAAGAATTTCTCTATTTTTAAATAAGATATCTCTAATACATGCTTAAATGCCCTTACTATTTAGTTACCAGGTAACTAGGTCACTGGGAAACACATTTTGGTGATTTAAAAAATGTGCCTAATAAAAAATTTAAAATTGAGCTAATTAACAAGTTAAATAGTAAAATGCAGCAACCACTAGTAATGGTTACAAGGAAAACATTAATATAAAGGCAATGAATAGAAGAAACATAGATAAAATTAATAATGGAAGGATTTAGAATATTAAGGTCCTAATGCATTCAAATGAGTGGAAAGAACCAAAATAAAGTTATCAATATATTTTTTTAAACAAGGAAAACCATATGAAAACCCGATCTTTGAAAGCTGACAACTCCTTTCACTTCTCATTAACTATCACTATGCCCCCTGCTGTTTGCTTTGTTAATCTATGACATTATACAGCCAAAGGCCTACATAATTCATGCCTTAGCTATTCAGCTGTCCTTTAAATCTATTCCACACTGTGGAGTAGAATTGTTTTCTCCAGATGGCCTCCATTTCCTCTTAACAAGCATCCAACCGTGTTTTGACTTCCTACAATAATAAAATATTTCTTCTTCCTTTCCCTTCCATTAAGCTAAGCATTTCTATTCACATTTCCTTGTGTCAATGGTAACATTTTTCTAACTTCAAAGATTTCCTATCTCCTGTCTTAAAAGGTTTTTTCCTTACCGCTTGGTAGGACACATGTTCTTACATCCCACTGTTCTATTTCAAATATAGTATCTTCATTCTCAAGAAAGAGCCAATGCCTGGAAACTTAATAGAAACTATAACAACTGAAAACGTCAATAGCTAATGTCCACTGAGCATATGTCATAGATCAGACACTTTCTAGAGCTTTAAGTGGATTAATTCCCTTAGTCTTCTCAACTGTCCCTTGAAGATAATACTATTTTCATCACCTTTACATAGATAGAAGACTGAGGCATAGAGAAGGGATCTGTTTAGCCCAAGTCACAGAACTAGTACAGTGATACCTTGGAATCCAAACACCTCAAAACTCGAACAACTTGGAATCTGAATGAAAAAATCAAGCAAATTTTGCCTCGGAATCCGAATGCTACTTTGGAATCTGAACGCCAACACGTTGTTCGCATGGGACGTATCGACTGTACGGCCTGTAGCTTTATCCGAATGCCCAGTCGTCTTGGAACTCAAACGTTTTGGAACTCCAACAGGGTTATGGGACAGATTAAGTTTGAATTCCAAGGCATCACTGTAATTAGAAAAGCCGAGGGTCCCAACGTAGGCAGTCTGGCCCCAGAACCCATGCTTTAATCCCCTCATGAGATGGCCAGCCTACACAGATGTAGCAGTCAACACCTATGAACTAGACAAAGAAGATAATGCAAACTGAAATTGGTCACTGAAACAAGTGCTAAAGTTGTGTCAATTTATCTGCTTCCAAGGGTTATTGCATAGGAAAGTAGAATCTCCCAATGCTATGTTCTTGGTATTTGACACTTTACTACCTATACCAAAATCTTCAAAACTTAAAATTGGGGACCAAAATTCACATTCACTTAAATTTTTATTGCACAAAAATTTTCACAATACATATGGCCTAACTCACAATAAATGATATCCCATCAGCTGAACTGTCTTAAGTCCTAACTCACCAACTGTTCAGTTGAATGGAAACAATGAAGATTATAAGTGGAGCAGATATAACAGAGAAGCTTATTTATATCCATGTGTGTGAGACAGGGGCACACATTGCCCATGAAATAGACCTGAAATTTAACTTAAAATTGGTTACTTTGCTTTTTTTGTGTATTAATTTAGTGTTTGAGGTATACGTAGATCAAATACTTGACTTTAAAAATATTCATCATATTTGATTCCTCTATTAACATAAACTTTTAAAGATTTATTTTTATTATTGTTGACAAAGAGAGAGAGAGACAGAAAGAGAGACAAAGAAGGGGGAGGGCCCGGAGCAGTCTCCACAGTTGTATGCCCTTAGTTTTTCGATACAATTTCATTCCACACAGGTGGGCATGGAGCCGTGCAGGGCGGGAACTGGGCTGGGGGCCTCCTGCATGGGAGGCAGGCCCCCGAGAGCCGGGTGCCGAACCAGGGGACTCCTACATGGAAGCTCGCTCTGGCAGGAACCAAACTGCCCCCCCGCCCCCATACCATGGGAAGCATACCATAGTTCAGCATATGAGTCCGCATGGGCTGGGGCTGGGACCAGGACTCGATCCTTGGACCTCAGGGCTGCAAAGCGAGTGTTCAACTCGGTGAGCCATCCTGGCATCCCCAACATAAACTTTTAAAGACAGGTAGGATATGTATTAATTTACTTATTCAAATTCCATTCCCCAAATAAAATGTGAATGGCTGAAAAAAATGAACAATTTTCTTTATGTAACACCTGTTGATTATCAAAAATGAGTTTGAAACAGAGCACATGAAATGTGTTATGTAGAAGGGCATTGAACAGCACCATCAGCCAATAGATTCCATATTTTAGAACCACCTTGAAAAATAGCCCATGAATATTGGTTATATAAAGACTTGAACATGACATAATTAACTTTATAGAGTACAGGCTTTATGCATTGGGAGGTGCGTCTACATAGGTGTAATCTTGTTTTAATCATATTTTCAAGAAACTTTTGTTTCTCTGGTAATTTTAAATACCAGAGAATAACTGGTAATGGTTATAGTTTCACCTTGCTCTTGCTCCCAGGTCAACATCATATAAATGAGGTCACTTAAAATTGTGACAATGAGAGTTCTCAATTTGCAAACTGAAACAGGGCCTTCAACTACCAAATTAAACAACTTGACTCTTCCAATGTTGACAAAGACACAGGTATTTATAGAGTTAGGAATAAACAGCAATGTATTTTAAATCTGAGGTATCTTTTTGAGTGCACCTTGTCATGATTTTTTTTAATCCTAGCTTAGTAATGTTATAAGTGTACTGTGTTTACTTTCTTTGTTCTACCGATAAAGTCACAAACATATTCTGTATTTCAGTTGCCCCAACTTTAAACTGAGATGCACTTTGGTTTGCCACCTCATTAAGATGGAGTAAGAACTAATATCGGGTTGGCCAAAAGTAATTGCGTTTTCCATAAAAGAATCGCTTTTCATTATTCACACACTACTATTAGAAGCTCAATTTTACCAAAATTAATGAGTCATTAAATGTTAAGAGCCACGAATTACTTTTTTTATCAAGCACTATCTGAGAATTAACAATATATTCACATGTCTATTGAAAACCTGTATAACAAGTTTTCTAAATCACGGATCTCATGGAAATAAGTTTAAGAAAATTATACACAAAATTTCCTACAAAAAAATTTTTTTTCACAAGCATTCCAAAATTTATTCATAGTGCCAGATGGTGTTACCATACTCTACACGGTTTCTTTATATATAGTAGCACCCAATTTGGCAATATTCCTAAAAATTTTTGATAAAAGCATTTTGATATTTGGATTAAAAAAATGAAACAAACGGATAAGTCCTTGTAAAATGGAATCTCTCAGTGTCTTTAGCAAACTCAAAGATTTTTAGGTTCTCTTTGTTTTCCATCTAAATGTCAAGAGGTTAAGGGGCTCTAAAATAGACTTCCAAAGAATTCCTGAGGTGGTAGAGTACAATCAAACATATTTCTGTTGTTTTACTCCTGATAGTGCAGAATATAGAACCATAAACAGGCATGGAACATGTAGCTCATATGATTGTACCATAAACCTCTTTGTGGTCAGAAGCCCAATCTATAAAATTCTATCAGATGTTCATTATGTTCTCAAATAGCTCTTTTCTAATACTGTGCAATTCTACAATACTTATATAATATTTTTGGTTATGCAGTATATTAATTTAAAACATATATAGAACCCATTTGTTTCTATGAGTTTGGCCCACAAATAAAATGATTAGTCTACCTTTCTCAAAAGAGAGTAAATATGGAAAATCAGTAGCATTTTCTACTTATCTATCATAGGCTCTTAATAAAACATTGCCTTTGGACACTAATCCAAATGGAACAATTTGGGAAAAAATATATTGTGTTGACTATATTTCTATACCACTGTAGTTCAGATAGCTTTTTAATTTTCTGTGTTTTTTTTTAACTTTTTCTATAACTTGGATAGGTCACTTATCTAAAAAATTTCCCAGAATATGTTCTAGTTTTTTAAAAAGCATTACAGGAGGTCAAGATGACCTGAATTATTCAGGTCTGTGACTGAAGCCCAGAACCATCCATTAATATCAATGTAAACTGATCCAGGAGCCTTGAAGGACCCAACGTTTTGTCCTGTTATCAGTGTTTCCGTGTATTGGCTAAGGTACAGAGAGTAAAAGAGCCATGCAGATTTATTTTGCACTTTTATAAGTCCTGTATTCAGTTTCTTCCATTAATAACTGATATAAAATGAGGGAAAATGTTACCCGAATGATTACTCTTAGCCTGAAGGAGGTACAATTCTAGGGCATTTATTAAGTTACCTATCGTAAGTGTTAGAGTGAGTAGCTTAAAGTTAAACTAAGGAACTCAAAATTAGAAGACAAGTTTTTACATCTGTAGTCAAGACAGGTTTAAATCACGTTTTCCCATCTTGTCTAATGATGATAAACTGGGATGTTGGGACGACCCATCTCACAGTGTCATGGTAAAAATAAAAGAGATGCAGTGTATGTGAAAAGAGCCTGTATACCTTAAAATATTACAAAGTTGCTATTGGCATTACCTTCAGGATTTTAAGATTTAACTCATACCATACCTGCCATAACTAGGTCTTAATAAAAATTTTACTTTTAAAATGGGAATAATAAACTGGGGTGCTTCCCTCTTCTCTTTTCTTTTGGTCCTTTGTGTAAAAAGATTTGTGAGATTTGTGTTTTATAGCAGGCATTGCCTATATTTTATATTTTGATTTTTCTCAATCCTTCTCTAGTACATAGACCTAGTATTTAAACATATTAAACATCCTGAAAAGTATGTAGGAAAAGTAAAATAAATGGAAAGTCAGATTATACTGAGGGAAAACTGAGAGCTAATCTTATGTTACAATGCTCATGATTCTTATAATAAATGCCTAATTTAATCAATCTTTGAAGAAATATTTACACAAGCTTGCTATGTCCCCCATGCTGTGCTACTTAGGGTCTCCAGGGTATTCAAGAGTATTCTCAAGGGTTTTACAATATAATTGTGGAATTAAGTCTTTTGTATTAGACACAGTTTGAGTACAGGGTGATTCCAAAAGAACTGAATACCTCTGGAAATGCATTAATCAATAACTGATTATAGGAACATGCAATCAAGATCAATTTGTAAAGTGGAGTATGGATACTTATCCTGTAAAGGGCAAGATAGTAAATACTTTAGGCTTTGTGGGCCAGTCTCTGTCACCATATTCAACTCTGTTGTAGTAAAAGCCTCCATAGACAATAAATAAGTGAATGGGCATAGCTGTTTTGCAATAAAACTTTATTAACAAAACCAGAGTCACAATGAATTTAGAGCATGGGCCATAATTTGGCAACCCCCATTATAAAGAAATTCTCCCAGCTCTCTATAATTTAATAAATGTTTAATACGTGCTTTTCATGTCAATAGGGCATACCTCAACCACCCTGGACTCCTTTGTAATACATCACCTTTGACAACTGAAATGACAGCCATGACAAACTTCTTCATTTCTTTAAGGCTGAAAATGAAGATGTAGTTACAAACATGAGGTTCTAGAGGTGTTCCCTTGGGAAGAAGTTACAAAATTCGCTATTTGGGAATCTGGGTGGCCAAGGTACAGTTCTTTTTGAATCACCTTGTATAATAAAAATCAGTAATTAATTAAAGATGTAATTAATTAGGAATGTTAAAAAGGAGTTCCAAATTAAAGTGTAAATTGAACCTCACAAATGGAGCACAACTGTTTGGCTTTCTGTAGAGCTCTGACCTCTTCAGACTTTCAGAAGCCAGATGGGGCAGGACCATAGAAGGATAGAAGGAGTGAGTGCTATATAAGAGAAAGAAATATGTGCACTGGTACACATGCATACATGTGTATGCATGTATATATATATGTGTATACATGTGTATATATATATGAAAAGGAGATTGATTTAGTTAGGGTAGAAGGAGGAGGAGAAGTATATGCATATTGATTTGAAGTAGTTCACTATTGGCCAATGCTTTAACATGTCACACTGATGATACACTAACACCCTTACGGGATTAATGCTAGGCTGGAATAATTCTGTTCTTACTCTCTTAGAACCTGCATGTTTTGTTAGTCATCTCATGATAATATATCTGGTTGAGACTCAATATAGTTTTGGCACAAGGCTGAAACAGCCTCACACTGGAGCTCTAGATTGCTACTTAATTGTTAAGAAAAACTGATCATTCAGACTATATACTATCTTTATATTCAATGAGAATGTAATCCAATGAGGATTTCTGCACAGTGGGTTGGCATTCGCACAAACGACACCAGACACTGTTGATAATAATTTGAAAGTCTAGAATCTTAATTTTTTTAAGTAAGAAATCTGACTAAAATATTAGCCAAACATTTTTTAGAGAATCACATACCATAACTAAATAAGAATTCTTCCTTAGCAAATCTCTGTGCTATTTCTTAACTATTATCAAAGAATAAATACTAAAATATGCTAACCAACCTGTTTTAGATGAATTCATTCGGTATATGATAAATCTATTAATCCACCAGATCAACAAGTGTGGACTGAGCATAGGTTGTGTGTACAACATATGCTAGTTCTGGGTTATACAATGAAGATGAAACTTTGAGTTTAGACTTGAGGGACCAATGGAGACAAGCAAGCAGGTCTGCCCAACCGAGTAGATTAGGAATATGCAAGAGATTCAGTAGAAGAGGTATTCACGTAATATTTCTGCAAGGTAACATTAGATATATGGACCATACTAGTTAACGAATGTCATCAAAATTTAAAGGGGAGGATGTGCTTTTATGAGATAGAGGAATGTGATCAAGGATAACTTCATGCAAATGGTGACCTTGAACCTTCAATGAAAGGTATTTAGAAAAATGAAGACTTAGGCGGGGGCCCAGAGAAGGGTGAAGATGTAGAACAGCATGAATGAACATACAGCACCGGTGACGTGCACATTCATGTCTCAGGTTAGAAAAGTAATCCTGTTTTGACCTGACTGTTTAAATGAAGGGAACCTTAAGAGTGAATGAGTGAGCAATAGGGCTGAACAGTTACAGTAGCTCCAGATTGGGGAGGGCACTGGAAACTCAGCTGAATCTATTTTGGGATTTCTAAAATTTCTGCCAACAATCTTAATTCGTGATATATTGGAATTCAGTAAAATGAAAATCTCTACTTCAATATATTATATAACTGCAACTCATCCAGTCCTTCAAACCAATTGCCCACATGCTTCTCTCCAATACCCTTCGTTAGATAAGGTGTACCTATTTCTACCGTAATTTTCTAGAATCTAGAAAAGTAGATATTCATACTTGAACTCATAGCTTTAACTTTGGTGCCTTCTTTCCCATGTTGCTGACACCTAGTAGACACTGTTGGGAAACATAAATGTGCGGATGAGGATTGCTACCTGGGAGGCAGTATTTCAAACTGTAAAATGAATATTTCTTGTTTCATCTCTTAAGTGATTTTGTTACAACGATCACTGGTTGTTTTGCCAGAGCAGGGGATCAAGAACCTTTCCAACCCCTGAACAGAAAGATAT
Organism: Craseonycteris thonglongyai; assembly: GCA_004027555.1. Classification (NCBI taxonomy): domain Eukaryota; kingdom Metazoa; phylum Chordata; class Mammalia; order Chiroptera; family Craseonycteridae; genus Craseonycteris; species Craseonycteris thonglongyai. The sequence goes on along the minus strand of PVKE010007168.1, from coordinate 5,401 downwards.
ATATCGCCCATGTGATAAAAACAGAATGTGTGGCCACGACTCTTTTCCTTTCTTTAAATTACTGGTGGTTTTAATGAGACGGAAGCTGGGTTTAGAGCTGTGGACTGTTAGAACTGGAAGGGGGCGCTTAGTCAGACCCTCCTTATTTTAGTGGAACAAAAAGAGGTTCAGAAAAGCGAAGTCACTTGCCTGACGAGACACAGCTCACATTTTCTACAGCAAGAAGTCGACACATATCTCCTAGATTCGAGTGTTTTTCTCACATCAAAAGTTACATCTGACCAAATCTCATTCGCTTTAAATGAACTTAAAAGATGAAAAGAGCATCGGGAACTTCTTATGGTGTCACTATGCAGCAGGGTTTCTCAAGCTTAGCACTGCTGACATTGGACCAGATCATTCTGTGTTGTGGGGGCTTGCCCAGTTCCAGCATCCCTGATCTCTACCTACCAAATGCTAGTGTCACCACCCCAGCCACTCGGTGGTGACGACCAAAAGTGTCTCTAGACGTTGTCAAATGTCCACCGGGGGCCAAAATCACTCCCGGCTGTAATGCCCTACCCCTACCTCCTTTCCTACCCCCATACAGCTCTAGAACAATTCCTTTCAAGTCAGTCTGACCTCACCTAAGGGCCTTTTTCCATGAATCTCATGCCTCCAACCTGAGAGCACAAGGTTTTCCAGATGTTCTAGATTCTCCTGCATGTGTTTACTGCATTGTTGGAATCTAGTTTTTCTAGGTTCTCTGTGGTCATGGGTTCTCCTTTCATCTACTCCATTTATTGTTTCAGCGTGCACTCGAGTGGCTAGAATATGCTAGAGACTGGGTACTGAGAATGCAGAAGTAAGCAGCTGATCTCCAGTAGTTCAGGCTTCTGGGGGAGACAAATATGTAACTGAATGGCTGTCAGCATTCCGAGGACTGTTAGGAGACTGTTAGGAGGACTGTTAGGAGGTGTGTGCAAGGTGCTACAGAGTCAGGGAATACACTCATTCACCTCAGGGGTGCTCACAGGGTGATGGGCCATAGAAGGTGGCCGAAAGAAAGGTGCCAGCCACACAGTATCTTCCAGGACCGTCAGAATGAGCTAGACAGAGACAGGAAAGGGACTTGCCAGGAAGAGGGAGCAGTGTATCGAACGGCAAAGAGGGACAATCATCCTTGGATTCTGGCTGTAGGTGCCAAATGATCTGGACAGTAAGGAAGGGCCAGGTCTCAAGGAGCCAATTACACCACGCCAAGTGTCTGGAATTGATCCTGAAGGGAACTAGAAGCTGGGGACAGTGCATCAAACCTGCATTTTGGGGAGATCTGAAGTACAGAGAAGTACACCTACAGGGATTCAAAGTAGTCGCGCAGGGCACCTTGGATAAACACCCAACAGACTGTCTAGTAAAAGAACAATTGCGCCAGAGTTCACCCTTGCAAATGCCATCACGTGAGGGTTTCTCCTCTGAGTATTGCCACAAACTGGCAAGAAGAAAAAAGACCCACAACTATACAGAGCGACGGCCCCTTCCTCCACTGAAGAACGTGGGCAGAGGAGACTTTTTCACCACCAAGGCAAGAAGAAAAACAGCTTCTTTGGGAATGTAAGACTTCCTAGAGAGGTGGAGTTCCTATGGAAATTCAAAAACAATTTTTATTTTTCCTAGAAAAAAAAATGATAAATTTTGCGATTTGTAACCATGTGGTTGAGGCAATTTATTGCATAGATAAGTGTATTTGTTTCAATTAGCAATAATTGCACCTCAGATAAACCTCATTGGCTACGATACTGCCACTGTGCAAAGCTGGTGAGTGTATGTGTGCACTGGTTGTTGAACATTTAATTGTTTCTATGGGAATACGAAGTACAGATTGACTTTCAGAACACAATCCATTTACCAGCTGTGAACTGTGCACGCCCATGCAGAGAATATACAAGTACAAACGGCAGTAGCAAAATGCATTAGACAAGTTGAGATTAGAACTCTTCCCTAGAGAAGCAATTTAAGAGCAATGCCTCTGACCACATAAAAGGCGAACTGAAGTGAGCTCTAGGTGGTTGTTCAGGCCCTACCTGAGCTCAGTGAGTCGACATACAGCTCCAGCAGCTACGCTAGGGCCTGGCACGTGGCAGGTGCTACATCAATGTTTGGAAAAATGAATTACGATACACTGAAATGGATCTCCACACCCACATGCTGCCTGGTTAAATTATACTTTAAAAAAAAAAAAAAGCTGGCTCAATGAGGTGCTGAGACAGTGCATGCAAGAAAGTGAGGAAGGGACACAGACAACATGGATTTGCACAGGACAGTGAAAAAAAGCGAGCTTGTAAGTCCCTGTACCTGTGATCCGAGGATAGAAACCCTTTCCTCTTAAGAGCAGAAGCTGATAGGCACGTGAGGAGACCTTGATTAATTCTGTCGTGTGAGTAGAGGGGATAAGCTTAAGTACATTAAGGTTAGTTCTGTGACCTGTTGTGTATTTAAGAACGGATGTGCTGATTTGCAGCTGCAACATGGTGGCCTTCTTCCTTCTGATTCATCCATTACTCAGCAGGCCCTGGCTTCCTAGAATTCTTCATAACACTCCTATAGTTTTCAGTAGCAGTGACCAAATTTAGCTGGATCTTCAAAGTGCTTCTTTCTGTGTTCCACTACTGATCTGACCTAGAAAATCTCTTGCCTCTCTCCATTTCAGCTCACCTTGATGGCCGAGGGCACATTGACCTTCTTTTAGGGCAAATGTATCTTTCCTTTAAGAAAACGCTTTAAGTTATGCCCCTGTTCAAAAACCCTTTCACCATCTCTCAGAGACTTGGGGAATAAAGTCCAAACCATTAGCCTGCCTTTAAGGCCAGATAGAGCCCTCACCTGTGATGGCCACCCCCCACCCCCTTCTGTGTACCAGGCAACACGATCTCCTTTGGGCTCCCGGAATAAGCTGTCCTGGTTCCTCCACTCTCCGCTGAGCTTGGCAGCAGCCTGAAACCCTCAGTTTCTCCCTCTCCACCTTAAAAGCCCATTTCTGAGTCTGGTTCTACTCCACGAGGTAGAAGTCTGAGCTCCTTTCAGCCCACGCCCCTCCCTGCTCTCCATTCCTGACTTGGAACTATTCTGTGCATCTCTGGCTTTCTGGTGAAGAGGCTGCCCTGTTTCCACCCATCCCCTAGCCATGAGCAATAGTGACAAACGGCTGACCCAAGGTGCCTGGCACATCTCAGGAGCTCAACAGATGTCTGTTAATTTTGTTGAGGAAATTCAAAGACCTGACTTTGTAAATTTAAGATCACAACCTAGGAACGACGGGATGGCTCAGCGGGTTAAGCGCTTGATGTGCAGCCCCGGATCGAGGACCAAACCTCGCCCTGCCTGTGCGGACCCACATGCCGAACTGGGGTGTGCTTATCAAGCAGGAGCCCCCCAGTTCGGTTCTTGTCAGGCAGGGTCTCCCTGGGTTCGGGCCTGGGTAGAGAGGGCATACCTCCCATGCCAGGGGCCGGGGCCTGGTTCCCGCCCTGCACAGCCCCTGGAGGACCGGGCTGGGTTCTTGCCCTGCGCGCCCCGCCCCCACCTGTGTGGAAGGACACTATGTCCAAGACTGATGACCTATACCTATGCAGACTGCTCTGGGCCCTCCCCCCGCCCTGTCTCTACCTGTCTCTCTTTGTCTCTATCAAAAACAATAAATCTTAAAAAAAAGAAAAAAAAGAAAAAAAAAGAAAGATCACCACCCACGTTCCCCCTTAGGCTAGGGGCTTTCCTCACTCTAGGTGAGAAAAAGCATCTAATTATTTTAATGTTGATAAAGTTGGCTTGGATATATAAAAAGCAGAACTTCCTCTTTAACGCTTCAAGAAATGAGAACTCCCCAAACCCACTTACCACCCCCACTCCCACGATTGAATTTTAGATTCCTTAAAATACCTGACCTAGATCATTTCTTACGAAATAAACCTTTACATGTTCACCGCAGTTGCAAAGGTAACCTTACCTCTAGCCAGCCAAGTCACCAACGAATTCTCCATGCAAGAAAAATGCTTTTAAAGATAGAGGTGTGAGCATAAAACATCTACAGGCAGGAACAGTACAACAGGTGTTCCCTGCAAACACCAAACACCCAACCGGACCTCCTGAGAGCCAAAGCTTTTTAGACAATTGTTCCTTAGCTGTTGTTCGAAGGGCTTTTCCATAGCAATAATGCCCCCTCCCTTTGGCCTTGTAGTTTTTCGCCCACCATTTACTACCGAGTGCGTGTCTGATTTACCAGAGCGCAATCCGTGTCGCACCCACCTTGCTCTGTGACCCGCGCAACCACGTTTCCTTAAATCAGAGCCCCGTGGACTCTGCTCGCGAACTACATTACCCAGTGGCCCTCGCGCCCTTCGCAGGAAGAACGTCTGCGCACAAGATACTCAGTTCCAAGTTTGGAGCTTTTAGCTGCCAGCCCTGGCCCATCATGTAGCTGCAGCACAGCCTTCCTTAACGTTGCAACGGGGGAAAAATCACTTTCCAGCCTGTTTTGCAAGGTGTGCATTTTCACCTTGATTCCCTGAAAGTCCATCTGCTGCATCGGTCAAGAGAAACTCCACTTGCATGAAGATTGCACGCCTGCAGCTTGCATCTTTGTTGCAAAACTAGCTACAGAAGAGAAGCAAGGCAAAGTCTTTTGTGCTCCCCTCCCCCATCAAAGGAAAGGGGAAAATGTCTCAGTCGAAAGGTAAGAGCCTACTTGCATTACTTGCAAAAATGCAAAGGGTTGTGCATGCATTTATGAATGCATGGATGCAATTTTCGCCTAGCGATTGCATTTTTAAGTTTGAGGTTTTCCACAGCTCAGTTGCATTTCCTGTTTAGTATGTGTCTTTTTTTTTTGCAGACACAGAGTTCCTGTAAGGCAGGGCTTGCAGTTCAGCTGTGCATTGACGTTATTTGCATTCTACTGCTAGGATTACTGAGCTCTTTTTGCCTTTTGCACAGTCAGGAGAGATAGAGCAGGTTGGTAGCGTCTAAATGTGCAATGCTTTATATAATTGTAAAATTCTTTAGTATGCACGCATATTATAAGTAATTTTATGTGCAAAAGAAATACAAAACTTTAAAAAAGTCTGTGGGTGAAGATGAAGGGTAAAACTTGAGTTAAACTAGTAAGAAATTAATATAATCTTATATTTCTTTGGGAAGGAGCCGTTGCTGTACCAGTGTTTAGCTAAATTTCCATTGATAGAGCTTTGAACATTAAGCAACTTTTGATTTTTAAAGGAAGTAAAGGTGAAGTGTGAATAATAGCATATTACCAAAAAAAGCAGAGAAGTCTGTCTTCTGAGATTTTGCACTTTTCACTAATTGCTTATTGGCTCACAGTATTTAGAAGCAGCAATGAGGACATTGATGTTTTATGTCTTCCCATTTG
>PVKE010007167.1:0-51641 GCA_004027555.1 Craseonycteris thonglongyai | reverse complement strand
TGAGTTTGCAAGTCTTTTGAAATTGCGTGTATTCTTCTTGTGACTGTGTTATTTGACAACTGTAGGTCTTGTATCGCCGACATAATCTCACGCTTGTTAGAATATTCCTCCAACAAACAATCGGCAGCAGTCAGAAATGCTTCTTTGAACAATTCACCATCCTGGAAAGGTTTTTTCTTCTTTGCGAGCATGTGAGAAATTTTGAAAGAAGCAATGGTTGCTTTTTTAGATTTTTCCACATGTCTAGTGAAAATAGTCTGTTGAGTAGTTAAACTTCATTTTAGTTGATTTATTTTGTTCTTTCTTACTTCAGATTTAAGTGGATAATTCATATCAAAAGTGGTATAACTTGTCTGAAAGTGACATTCAACATTATGTTTTTTCGGCACTGCAATACTACTGCCACACAACAGGCAAATGCATTTACCTTTTAAATGAATGAAACAATATGATTCCTCCCAGTCTGTGTTAAAATTATAGGTTCGTTTTCTCTTATTTGGTCCACTCATTTTAGGACTAAAAAAATAAAAATAAAAATAGTTATAGAACTACAATATCATATCAAATGGCCACCATAATAATAGATTACCTACCTCGCTTTTAGTTCATTTAAAATCAAATATATCAAAACACTGTGATCCTAGCTAACAATCACGACCCGATCAGTCCAGCAACCGCAATCAAAATGGCAACTTGGCGTCTCCCGGTTGGGTGGAGGAGAGTTTAAAGAGCGCAGCGGCTAAACAAGATGCGACATGTACAAAGGCGAAAGCTAGGGGAAAACTTATACATACGATATCGCAAACATACCAATGAATATAATAAACCTGTGTAGATACTCAAACAATATTTTAAAATTCTAACAAATGTATACAAATAAATTATAGTTTTTCTTAGTGTTTATGAAAAACTTCTGATGCAGTCAAATAATGGCATGTGCACTCAAATCGGGCCGCGGGCGCCATGGCACCCACGGGGCACGGGGTTGGGAATCCCTGACCTAAGGCATGGTTGATATACCTGCTTGGAGGGATTAAATGATTCTGAAGCCTATACTCTTTATGGATCTCCTTTTATGTGAGATCCTATCATAGCTGCTCTAACATTGTAGAGGTTTTTGCTTTTTCCAGATACAAATATTCTAATGAACTTAGAAATTAATATTAGAAATGGTTGCAGTTAGAATTCCCTGGGGAACAGCAAGGTATTTTGAAATAGTTTTATTTAACCATCCAAGGGTGCAGGTAGTGGTATCTACATAGTATCAAAGTATGAAAATCTGCCTTCCATAGTGTGCAGTGGTAAACAGCTAAATCAGTTATCATATGAAGTGGTCAACAAAGGCAAGGATGTAGGGGGCTGAGCTGTCACTACCTGGGAACAGAATTTCTGCCATGCTTCTATTGGCATGAAAAAGATTAAAGATTCAAGTAAGAAAATGATGGGCTTGTTCTTTAAATTCTTGATTTAGAGTCTAGACTAAATCTCAGTGGCTTCCTACAACTGTTAAATAAATCTTTCATCTTTCACTAGCACAACTGAACTGACTGAAAAGCATGTGTTCTATATGTTTCTGTGGATTGTGGATTTCCACACCAGTTGACTTTGTAACCTTAGCAGAAATCTGAGGAGACTGTTAGGTCAATGCTTGATAATAATGGAACTCATGGCATGGGCATGGGCTTATCTAGGATGACTTAGAAGAGTAAAGGAATCTAGGCATCTAACTCCAATGAACTTTTCAGTTCAGATGAAATAATCCTTTTCCACTTTCGAAGTGATTATTCCTGCCTTGCTTAAAGACTCAGAATCTCACCAGCTGGTGGAAATTTTATTTCAGTAGGAATCTAGTTAACCTCATGACTACCCTGTATTTTATTTAATCTACAACTAAATTAGATCTCATCATATGGGGGTGGGGAGGGTAGAGTCAAGACTTGTAAGATGTGACTTACCCACCAAAGATATTTGAGAAATTTTCTAATTCTCACTAGAAAAACATTTGGGCAATATGCCTGTGCTTATTTGAAAAAAGATGGGAGACAATTTAGACTGGTCTGAATTTATCTGTCTGAGTGCCAGAATTCAGGAGTCTGTGTGACTTCAACACCTGGAAGTAAAGATAATTGGTTGAGTAAAGATAATTTGTAAAATAAAGTCTCAGGTAGCTCTTGCTAAATCAAACTGAGGGGGCAGAGCATTTTTAGAACAATACTAGTAAAGAAATACTAAGATATTGGGAGATAAAATACATTGCAGTATGTTTAATGCATGTGGCTGGCTTCTCTCCACTTCATTTAGACCCAGTGAGGACTCTGAAGACAGCATCCATCAATGCCTTGATTGCTGTTCTGCTGAAGGGAGTGCCAGCATGTCAGAGATCTTCCTTAGGTGTTTGTAGGCTAGAGCTGCTGGGGGAAGATGAAGCAGTTGAAATGACTCCTGATTTCAATGGATAAGGAAAGTTTCTGGGGTGACAAAAGCCAAGTGGTCTCACCTAGTCTCCCAAAGCAAGATGAATGGGATTACGGTAACAGGCATCGGGCACTGGGTGATTATCAGAGTGACCTGGTGTGGTCTGCAAGATCAACAGGATTGGCTAGATAACTTCAGATTCCCAGGATGATAAGAGATGCTGAGCCCATTAAGGCCCTGCTTGATTTGTGTATCTGAGCAAGGACAGCTCAGGTGAACAAAGGTTGACCTTGGACACGGTGATAATGACAACCCCTCATTTGATTCCCACACTCAGAGCCTTTGTTTGAAGGGGATGCCGGGGGTTAATAAGAAAAGCTGTGTATGAACAACCCAATAATATCCTTTGGATCTCCCTATTAGCACTCCTCAAAGGATTCTATGGTTATTTTAAGAATACCCATAAAAAAGAAAAGGTAAATACAGAGATCTTTATAGTCAAAAGGTAAGTTTTAAACTAACACTGATTTCTTAAAGGCTAGACTCCTGAAAACCTCCATAAAAATTGCTCTAGCCACATGTTTACAGCAACTAAGTATTGTAGAGTACTGAGGTAGTAGACTCAGGCTACAGGTTCTAAACCCTAGGCTCTTGGTTATACTGTGAGAGAAACTTGGAGGCCAAGGATCTACCCTGTTATATCACCATAACAATAAAGCATAAACCTCAGCCTTCAATCATGCCATGGTAGAGGTTGGGACTTCTGGTGGAGATTAAAAGTCCCAAAGCCCCAAAACGGGGGTACTTATCTCGGCATCAGATGTTGGGTCCTATAAATTCCACCTGTGCTTCCAGAAGTCAAAAGGTCGTGAAAGATCATACACTTGCTATTGCTTTTATTCCTGTGAGTTTCTCCAATGAATGCTATCTCAGAATACCTAGTGTGTGTAGTGTTAGATCTTTCACCTTTATTTGCTTGACAATGGTATTATCCAGAAAATGGCTCTTAACTAAGTCCTGAGGCCATTGACTACAGTTTACCAAGAGTTGGACAAATGAGTTCAGGTGATAATAGAATTTTTACTAAAGGACACAACTCAGCCCACGTTATTTCCCCAATTACTGAATGCAAAATTAAAATATAGTTGGTCCTCATTATCCATGGATTTATATTTGGGAATTTGCCTACTCATTAATATTTATTTTTAACTCCAAAATAAATGTAGACAGAGCTTTTGCAGTCATTCATGGATATTTGGAGCAATAAAAATTAACAGTTACCCAATCGCATGTATTCCCAGTTGAGATTCACTAAAGCGAGGCTAAATTGTTTCAGCTGTCATGACCGGAAGATGGAGATGGCGGGGCAGTGCAGGGCAAGGTTAAGCTCTGAAGCTGCTTAAATGGGGTTTGAAAACCGCTCTGCGGCAGCCTCAGGCAAGTCACTTAACACCTTTGAAACTATTCTCACTTTTGTAAAATAAAGATTACAGAATCTACCAGGATGAGTTGTAGTTATTAATAAAATTTAAGGTTGTAATGTTGTCTATTTATCATCTATCATCTTGCCAGATATCTAAATTTCCCCTAAGAACAATAGTTCAGTATTTTCTAATCCAGTATTGGCTAGTACATAACAACTACCATTAACAAGAACTGACTGTTGGGAAAGCTGGGATGGCTCAGTGGGTGAAGCGCTTGCTTTGAAACCACAGGGACTGAGGATCGAATCCTGGCCCCAGCCCAGGTGGACCCATATGCTGAACTGGAGTGTGCCCCCAGTTCAGTTCTTGCCGGGGCCTATGTGGGAGGTTCCTGGCCCAGTTCCTGCCCTGCGCAGCCCCGTGCCCACCTGTGGAGTAAGATTATATAGAAAACTAATGTTGTCAACTATGGAGACTGCTCTGGGCCCTCCCCCTCTCTCTGTCTCTCTCTGTCTGTCAAAATCAATAAAAAAAAAACAGGGAAAGCTGAGATGGCTCAGCAGGTCAAGCACTCGTTTTGAAGCCCCGGGGACCGAGGATCGAATCCCGGCCCTGGACATGCAGACCCACATGCTGAACTGGGGAATGTCCCCAGTTCAGTTCTTGCTGGGACCTATGTGGGAGGCTCCCGGCCTAGTTCCTGCCCTGTGCAGCCCTGTACCCACCTGTGGAGTGTAACTTTATAGAAAACAAATGTCAACTATGGAGACTGCTCTGGGCCCTCCCTCTTCTCTCTGTATCTCTTTGTGTTTCCCTCTGTCAAAAATCAATAAAATAAATCTTTAAAAAAAAAAAAAAGAACTGACTGTAGATGTTTTCATCAACGAATAGAAACCACATTGGCTTGTTGACCTGTTATAATTCCTACTATAAAGCTGGAGGATAATATTAGGTGCCACTTAGGATTGTTATGAGGTTAGATGAATTAATATATCTAATGTTCTCAAACCAGTGTCTGGATAGTAGTAAAAACCATATACGATTTTGCTATTATTGTTAGGAATGGCTAAAGCTTCCAGAGTTTTTCCTATCCACAACAGGAACAAATCTAAGGCAACACCACAGACCTGATAAAAATACAAAGTTTTGCTATATCATTAAAGGATTGGAGAATCTCATCACTCCCATAGTTAGCTGTCCAATTTCACTAGTGAAAAAGATAAATTGATCACATGAATGATAATAAATTAAAGAAGTTTAATTAAGTGGGCTTTTAATATTGCAATTTTGTATAAGTTGTGGTCTCTTCCTTGGAACAAATCAATATAGCTCTTTCTAGCACCTATTGACTTGACAAATGATTTTTTTTTTTTCTATCTCTAAACATGGTAAATAGCAGAAGTTTGTTCTCACACGACAGAGATAGCCAGAATCATTTTTGTCTTGCCATAGTGTTACATCAACTTTCCAGGTCTGTGTCTCAAGTCATTCTGCGGGGAGAGGTGAGTACTTCATCAGTGTTCAGGATACCACACTGGCCACCACCCTATTGATATCATGTAGATAGAAAACAGCAAGATTCCTATTATATTAACTCAGTAAGATACATGAGTGCCACACCTGGAAAATAAATGTCGCAGAAGTACAGGGACCTTATATTTCCATAATGTTTATGAGAATCCTGTAGTTTAAGGTATCTACTCTCCAAACAAAAACAAAAACAAAAACAAAAAGAGAAAGAAAAAAGAGAGAACCTATTTAGTGTTGAAAAAATATATAGAATTATGAGCTGCACTAATCCGTGTACAGTGACCCTACATAATTCCAATTTGACCCTAAAAACCAGAATGTTCTCCCACTGGTACTGGGTGCAATGCAAGCAAGTAACTCTGGTCCTAATGGCTCAGTGGATTCTATGACTGCAGTCTAAGTCCTCAGTTTTGTCTTAAGCTTTATCTGCCCTCCCAAAAGAGCCTTTTAAAGGCTACCAAAGAAGCACTCTGGTCGTTATGACTTTCCATTATATTTGTAAAAACTATCAGCTTTTCATAGGGGGGGGGGGCATTGATATGACTTAATGACAATGAACCAATTTTGTCCTGCATATTGTTTCCAGTACTTTTTCAATGCAATCATCACAACATTTCCTTCCATGAGAATAGTCTCCAGCCAGTACCAGTGACTCTTCATTAATTGAACTGCCTCCCTGGGCCAGGGACTACTCATGGCTCACATACCACTTGGGATTGTGTCTTTATTCCCAAATGAGTTGTCTGTGATCCAGTCCTGGAACTACAACTTTCCTGCAGGCTTTCTTGGACTGACTACTCTTGGCATCAGCTGGATTCTCTGGAAGCAGACACCAGGATAGGGCTGCAGAAGACTTTTGTGAAAGGAAAAGGGAGAAAGAAAAGACTGTGAACTATGATACAGATTTGACAAAATCTCTGCGAGGCCCATGGGGAACCAGGGTAAGTTTGGCCTATTAGGTTTTGATTTGAGCAGAAATGGCCAGGCCTTTGTACCCCAGCCTTGCTCTGTCATTGTCCGGGGTCACCCTGAAAAGCATGTGACAATGGCTCAAAAGTTGTCAGCTGATCACAATCCTCAAACTGAATCCTGTATTGAAAAGAATCTGAAGGACTCAATCCCCTTTCCACACACATTTACAATGAATTCAGGTAATTAAATAATGATGAGGTTCATCTGCAGGCTTTATAATGGAGCCAGGACATTCCTTCCCCAGCAGGAGAGCTTTCCAAGACAAGTGGTTTTAAAATAAGAGTTTATTCAGAATCAGTATTTTCTTGAGGGAAAAAGACCAATATGAGTCCATGTTACAATACAACTCCAGATATTTATTTTAATTTATGACTGTACCTTATACAATTAAGATCAAATTACAAGTCTAATCTTGAAGTTATGTGGAGTAACCCTGAAAATTATTATGCTGCTTCTCATGTGGACTTCAAAAAATGCTTATATGTACATTATTTCATTTAGTTCACAAAATGACCCTATCAAGTAGGCAGCGCATTCTCAAAAATGTTCTTATCAATATTTATTAAAATCTTATAACTTCTAGGGATATTTTCATGATGCCAGAAAAAAGAAAAAAAAGATTACCACATGACCACACATGCCCTTAGCTTTTGTGCGGGGGGAAGACCTACCCCCACCAAAAAACCCAGAAATTTATTTATTAAAAAAAATGGGTATTTATTCTTACATGTTTAAACTTCAGTCACCTTTAAAGTACTCTTTGTTTGATGCAATGCACCTATCATGATGTTTTTTTCTACTGTTCAAAATATTTTTTGAACTTGTTGATTTTGATGCCTTTTAGTGTTTCTGCTATTTTTTGTTTCAACACTTTCACATTAACAAAATGTTTCCCTTTGAGGACTTCTTCATTTGGGTGGATAAGGAGGGTAGGGCATGGAGGTCATGCTGTTTTTTGTCAAAAACTGCTGAACGTTTCGTGAGGTGTGGGCAGGTACATTGCCATCCTGCACGTTGTTCATGTAAATCACCCTTCATGAAATGAGCAAATGCCTTGAAAGTCTCAAAAAAAAAAAAAAAATCACTGAAGCCAAATGCAGCCTCTCACAACCATGCCAGCTGGTACACAGATGCAAATGGGCTCCTAGAACACTCACCTAGCAGGGGAAGCCTGTAGTACAAGGGGCACACACTTTGAAAAATAATTTTATTTTCAGGGGGGTATCCCTTCACAGCAGTAATTCAAGAATTAAAAACTCAAATACCATTATTTTCTTAATGACATTATTCTTATTTGTTTCAGTTTTTGTCATGATTTTAAGTTCATATGAATTTGATGAATTTAAAAGATAAGTTATATGTTTGCCTTTGAATTTTAATATTGACATATAAAGTACTAAATAAACATTAGAAAATTTGATAAGATGTGAAATTCACCAATTATATCACAAACTTTAATTTTTTATCTTCCAATTTTTATTTATATACATTTTACATTTCTGTAAATATTTGTAATATATAATTTTTTACTTTGCCTTTTTAAAACTTAACAACATTCTAAAGAATTTCCAAGATCCCTAAGTCCATGATCACTATTACAATACTTTAAAAAGACTGTCTAATACTATATCTAGTATTTTAAAACATTTTAAACATAATTTGAATGGGTATTTTTAAAATAAATTTTATGGGAGGTAGACTTCTGGGGATGTATAAAATAAAAAAGGCATTTTAAAATAGTACAATAAGAAATAACTTAAATAAAATAATTACAAATAAATAAAAATTCAATTTTTCAAAAAATACCAAAAACATATGGTTAAAATTATTTCTAATGTAGTTCTTCCCTGTGAGACTTTAGCATTCTCATTGACCCTTCAGCCTGAATACAAAAATAGAAGACTTTATCATAGCTTTAGCTTGTAGACCTATTTTTAGATATTTTTAGGTGTCGTGACCTAAACGTAATAAAAAAATCAAACACAAAGAGATGAAAGTGGGAACCTTCTTTGCAGAAATTCCTTTGGGGCTATATCCTACAAGAAGAATTCCCACAGAAATCAATGGGAGATTAAAATAAATATCAATGGCAGGATACAGTCAAATTATAAATGAAAACTTTAAACTTGACAGGTTAATTGTTTTTCAGAATGATTGGAATTTTAGGGGTAGAATTTTTATGAGGGAAAGCCAATGTTTTGGCTGTAGATAAATTAGTACACAGCATTTTGTATAGCAAGACCTTGTCTATGGGAGTTATGTTCACCCATTGTTTTATGACATTGGTTTCTGCCATTTTGAAGGAATGTTTCCAGGCCAGGCATCCTGATTTTGCGTTAATGGGTCAAGTTTCTAATATGATTTTACTTGAAGTAGGACAAACAAATAAAGTGAAAGAAATGTGTTACTGATATTTCTTGCTTAGATGCATTATTCAAAAGTTATTAAGATTATAAAAATATCAAAAATGGAAGATTCAAAGGTGAGATTAGGTGATGAGTGACTTGAAGCCCATTGCCTACAAAATGTTACAACTAGTACAAATGCATACATAATAATCCGGTGGCCAAACTTATCATCTAGAACACCTGAACTGATGTTTCTAGAATTGTTTTGCATTAATTATAAACTTTGCCAGTATGGCCCATAAAAAAATGCACAGGTTCGGACATATAAACCTCTTTGCATCACTTTCTTCTATTTTGAAAAAAAAAAAATGATAGTGCCTTTCTGTCAAATGAAGAAAGCAACATAAATATTTAACATTTTGGTTTTCTAATAACTAGAAACCAGGAGTTAAGCAACCATGGGCAATGATTCTGCATTCCAGTGGTGATAGGGCTAGTTGCCCTGAGAGTCTTTTCTCCTTTCCTCATAATTACAAGGGAGTTGCCACACTTCCAGATATCATGTCTTTGTTCAAGGCAAAAGATTTCAGTAAAGAAATGATATCATTGATGCCTCAAAATAATTAAATAAATAAAATATTTTCCAGAAGCTTTCTGACAACTATCAACTTCTGTCTTCTTTCTAGAACTATATCATATGACCAATGCTAGCTGCAAAGGAGTCTAGAAAATAGAGTTAAACATTTTTAGCAGAAGCACAATTGAATTGTATAGCTGCTTATATAATTTCTTTTAATTACCTTAAAGGTACTTATCAAAATTGTAATAATATTTTGGATAAAGATGAGCAGAGAGTAGATATCCACTCAATTCCATGAGGTCAATAACCATGCTTGTTTTGTTTACTCCTGTAACTCCTCTATTAGAGCATTGGCTATAAAGGACCACTGTTAATGTGGCATAGTGGTGGACACATAATATGTAGCCAAGAAATATAAATGGCCAAATCTGTAGTATTTATTTCAAACATTGTATTTAATTAAATTAACATTTTTAAAGTGCGTGTTATGCTCAAATTATGTGTTAGGGAATATAAGAAATACAATGATTCTAACAATGCCCGTATGCTAAAAGGGACTTGAATCATAATTTGATAGGCAGATGAACACGAATTCAACCAACCATAATACTACGTAATATGGTTTAGAAACATAATTAGAGATTTAAATGAAGTACTCTAGAAATATAAATAAATGACAATTATTTTACACTGAAAATTCACTGAAAAATTAAGTGAAGCAAAACACAGGGAAGGTAGAATCTAACAGGAAAGAATATATTTCTACCATAATAAACATTAAAATGAGAATGGCAATAACTCACAAAGTAATTCATATCTATTTGGGAGTAGAAGAACAGATTTATAAATGAATCTTCTGGGAACAGTGACAAGAGTGGTGAGTTTTGATTACTTAACAATTAAAAGGAAAGTACATTAAATGACTTTTCTAATGAAGTTAAAAGATTTCAGCATGAAGATAGCAGAGAGATACGGAAATTAAAGTGAGATGTCTAGTCTACAGGGAATAAAGAATAGTTGGTTGAAATAGATTTTTTTTTTTTCCTGAGAGATCTAAGATCTTGCCTCTGATTAACGTTAATGCTGAGCACTGATTAAATTGGTTATCAAGGAGGCTGTTAAGTGAAGTCCATAGCAGTTTCATAGTTACCAGAGGATAAGGAGAAAGGGGTGTAGTAGAAAAAGGATAAAGAGAGTCAAATATAATGCGATAGAAGGAGAATTGGCTAGGTAGTGAACACATAATGCAGTGTATAGATGATGCATTATAGAATTGTACACTTAAAACCTATATAGTTTTACTAACCAATGTCACCCCAATAAATTGAATAATAAAAAAATGCAAGGATAGAAATGAAAAAAAAATAGAGAGAGATGTTTAAATAAATCACTAGGGTTACAAATTTACCTTAGGTTGAAAATGGTTCCATTGAAAGTTTTTCTTATACTGTGTAGAATGAAAACCTCTATTTAAAGCAGGTTATTGTTGCTACATTAGTTTCTTTTAATACCAGTTTCAGTAAATATTTTAAGATGGTTGAGGCATGAAAATCTGTCTGAGATTAAAAACCTGCTGTTAGCCCAAGGAATGTAATAATAAGCAAAATGTCAGGAAGAATTCAATGTACATGCTTGAGCTGGTAGAACAACTGTGTTCTAAGGAAATTTAACTGAGAAGAAAATTGTTTCAACATAGCCAGTGCATGACTAAATTAGTTTGCGAAATCTCTTATTCAGTGTCTATATCATAAACTCTTATTAAATAAGTATACTTTCCTTTTCTCTGAAGTTAACAGCTAGTGTTTATTGGGCATTTACTATATTCCAGCTATTGTGCTAATGGCATTACACATTTTCTTATTTACCTTTTATAGCAACCTAATAATGTAGTAACTATTTTTAATACTCATCTAGTAATGAGAAAACTGAGAAACAGTCTGCGGTCACACAGTTATTAAGTGGAAAGGCAAGACTGGGCCTAGGACTCTTTCTTTCCCTTAACTACCCTTTCCCATACAATTTCTGATGTCTGGATTTATCAGGTGTGTTTAAAAAAAAACATGAAAGATTGAGATACCCTAGATATTAATATCCATGACTGTGTCTTAGTCTAGTTATTAAATTTGAGCTGAAGTGCCAGTATTCTCAGATTTATAAAGAAAGGTTTCTTTACACATTAGACTTAAAACCAGTTCCCATCAAGGGATAAGTTTTTCTCTGGCAATGAGTTTGTCTCAATGTTTGAAATTTTTTTGTTTATTTTGCTAGAAAAATAGAAAATCTGTTCTGTGTTATAGTAAGTGAAAGGATTTTTAAAAAATGTATTAAGACTATAGTACTCAGGTATGTTTCATTTTATATATTCTTTTTAATATTTAATGACAAAACCTTTTTTTGATTTTTCTTCTTTAAAAGAGAATGTTTATGTCCTAAGCTTATAAATGTAAACATTGTATTCTATATAAGAATAGGTTTTGAAGTTAAAAAACAAAACAAAACACAAATATTCCATTCCAATAAAATGGTGTCTATGTTAGCATATTATTATTTGTCATTTTTAATAACATTATATTAAGATTATATTGATAGAAATACAACCTTCTTTCATGAAATACTTGCTTTTGAGTTTTCTACAAGCAGTGTAGTCCTGGGGTGCTATGTACAGGTGTTAGTCTTGGGAATGCTGTGTGTTTTTGGAGTATTTGCAGCACAGAACACAGGGAAATAGAGATCAGAGGGAAGAAGGAGAGTAAGCTGGAAGCCAGGAAATGTCTGAAAATTTAAGTTTATAAAATCAGACTGTGCAAACTCAGGAGCTGAAGTAAAGTGTCTATGAGCCAATTTGGAAAGTTGAGCCTAAACGATTCCCCTTGGGCGCATGATACAAGGTAAAGCTTCTTTTATAGCTTGGCAGCAATAGATCTATACTGGGAAAGAGATCAATTTTAGACACTTAAAGTTATTAAAATCTCATTTTCACAACTGAGTCTCTTAACTGTGGATAGTTCAGCTAATGGGATAATTTAACCAAGAAAGGAATTCATCCAAAAAATTCCTTAAGGACTGATATAAGAAACTTTATACTAAGGCAACAAAACCAGAATTTATTAAATTCTACCATGGACATCCTACAAGCAAATCTAATATTAAAAGTATTAAAAGACTTTTTACTGCAATGTCCACAGGGACTTTTATTCCTCGACCTCACTTTACTCCTAGATCCAAAATTCATACAAATTAAGTGGTGAAAGCTGACAAGATGCTTGAATTACCTTAAGATAAAGTATTCTGAATTTAAAGTAGGAGGGGAGAAGATGACCTAACATTTGCCTGAAGTAACATATGCACTAATTGCAAGCTTAACAGAAACAATATCTTAAGGGAATTGCAATTTTAGGAAATTTTTTATGAAGTAAAAATCCTCTGGGTAAAGCAATGGTGTGAGATTTTGCACCTAGTGAATTATATACAGTAAAACAAAATAGACTTTAGGATCTATTAATAATGTGAGCTCCCATATACTGGGTACTCAATGGATCTCAGTGTGCTTGAGTGTGAGTCACGTACATATCCCATTCGATCCTCCTATGGATTCTCCAGCATAGCTGCTACTTCTTACTGTACAGATACAGACAAAGACAGAAACAAGCCTCAGTGATTGAGGGTACATGATGTGACAGATCTGGAATTATACATCAAATGGGGCTGGCTCCAAAACTCAATTTTTGAACACAGGATAGACATGTTATATTAATTAATAATACCTTTCCCATGTTGTTTGTTGCATAATCAAGAAAATATATATTCCAAGGGGATATATCCTATGAACACTTGAATCTATATTAGATTGAACATGAGAAAAATGTAGAGTTAAAATAAATTTTGTGTCATTACCTTTGGACATTCCAGGCTAAATCCTTTCAGTTGCTTGAATTTTGACAGAAGTGTTGGTTTCCCTGGTAATGATATAACTCCCTTCTTTCTTGTCCATGTTCAAAACAAATTGAGAAATAAGATGAAGAGTAAAGTACTTCACTATCTCACAGTTTCTGTGGGTTAGGATACAGAACACTTCTTCTGGTAGGTTCTGGCTCAGTCACTCATGAGGGTATGATCCTGCTGATGTCCACAGCTGTCCGAATCATTTTTGAACATTGAAGATTCGTTTCCAAATTCACTCATGTGGTAATAAGCCACCTATAGCTTTTCACCAACCTTTGGCCAAACATCTCAAGTTTTCACCACCAAACTTCTGTATAGATGGCCTGAGTGCCCTGGAAATGTGGCAATGGGCTTCCCTCAGAGCTGTGATCTGACAGAACAAAAGCAAGAGAATGACACCATACAATCATTTATGGACTATTTTATGAGTCATACACCACGTCCTCTTCTTCTGTTTCTTAGAAATGAGTCACTAATTCCAGTAATTCCCTCAACAGAGAATTACACAGGGTTCAGATACTAGGAGGCAGGGAATATTGAGTCCCATCTTGTGTATGGGCTCCAAAAAAAAGGTGTTGAGAAAAAAATTTTTAATTTTTATTCTCACCAAGTTGCCACTGGTCAGTTGATACAAGTTCAGTAGACTCTATGGCTTGTTAATTTAAATGTAAAAGGTGTAAATGTCCAGCAAAAGAGTTTAATGTAATGCACCTACCATTTCTGGAAAAGAAAGCTGCCCACACAGAGCTTCTTAGTTTCCATTTTCCCTTTAAGCTCTGTGTTTCTTAGCACTGCAGCACTGTGTGGACAGTGAGCTCTTCTGGTCCCATTGGTACCACATATCTTGTAGAAAGACATTTTTATCCTGTGCCATACCAGTTAGTGCTTTTGCCTCTTATGAAATTGTTTAGCCCTGTGAAATGTGCTTCTTAGTGATAATTTTTATCCTGTTTCTATCTACATTTATTTCAACCAGAAAAAAAACCCCAAAAACATTTGAAACCTTTTCTTGAAACTATTGTGGACACTTCTGCAGCCCATGCCCATTAGATTCTGGTGAGGAGGCCAACCAAGCTCTCCGCCTTGTGCTCAAGACACTGCCTTTCCTTGGCTCATGGATTCCTTAAGTTCTCAGTCAGGTTCCCTCATAATATAATGAAACCATTGAAAGCACTCCTACAATACCTGTGTCACCATGAAACCTCCCCTGTAATTCTCTGAGTAATTTCCACTTGAACCAGTGCATGAGCCTTGTAAATCTGTAATTCTTTTCTTGGCCACGAAAAAAGAGAATAAATTGGGGCAGTTGGTTGTGATTGATTTGTTGCTGCTTGGTGCTAGCAATTTAAGATAGAACCTTAGCAATTCTGCATATTGAGCATGAAACTTAACTGATTTGTAGTTCAAAAACAACTACATCGGGGTCTACAAACTTACATAAAAACTTCAGATCTCTCTAACTGAATTCTTGCATCAGCTGCCCTTAAACTCTAAAGCCTCTTCAGGCACCGACTGTGGCTTTTGCTGTCTGTGTATAATATGCAAGTGTAATTCATATGCAAGTGTATTTCAAGACCAAGCAGCTTCAAATTTAGCTCTGAACTGCTGGTGCCTGCTGAAGGTTTCACTGCCTCAAGCATTTGGTCAAGGCCCTTCCAGACTTACCTCCATAGGCAGTTGCTTTCTCATAGAGAGATACAGGAAAACCTGTATCCACAGACCCAGATTAAAATTCTATGTACCCCAAATCTTAGAGGCACTGTCCCATGCCCCTGCAATTTAAGTTGGTCCAACATAAGCCATTACAAGCCTCAAAGTATTCACTGTAAAACTTCCTGTAGAGGCTCCAAACCAGACATCTTATCTCCGGTGAAAAGGCTCTCATTGCATTCCTTTTCTTTCTCTCTTCAGCTTTGCCCCTTGAATTTTGTTTCTGAATGTTTCCAGCAATACATCAATGTTGAGTGTTGGTGCCCTCAGTACTCTAGGCTTCACATCATGATAGGAGACTTGCCTGGAAATGAGCAGTTGTGACTCTGCTTTTTTTTCTGCCCAGCTTCTTTTCATTTTTTTTTTTTCTAGGAGGAAATAAATGGAAAGAAGCTGAGCATACCTAGTTGATTTTCAGAAATTTACCCACTGTATAAGACACTTCGCATAGGTTGTATTTGATTGGTAATGAACAGAAACAAGCTAAGAGCAGCTCATACCTTTCGAATGTCCTCCAGAGGAAGAAAATGTCAGGAGTGAAGAGAAGGCTTTGTGTTTTAACAAAATGATTGAGAGTATCTCTTAGACTTATAACACACAGGGAAAGAGAAAAAAAACCCTAGGAGTAAGTTCAGTATGCTCATAAAAGTGTAGCTGTTGCTTTATAACACTGTAGTATGGGAAATTTGAGGAAGAGACAAAACCATGTCGAAAACTGATGACATGTAACTATGGAGACTGCTCTGGGCCCTCCCCCTTCCCTCTGTCTTTGTCTCTGTCAAAAACAATAAAATAAGTCTGTAAAAAAAAGAGAAAAGAAAAAAAAGGGATGAGCGCATTTACCAGGAAAGGATCAGTTTTGTCAGAGAAAGCTACTCCTCTTCGCTTCTGCCCTTTGTGCCGTGTATCCCCGTGATCTGGTTTCGGACACTGT
Organism: Craseonycteris thonglongyai; assembly: GCA_004027555.1. Taxonomy (NCBI): domain Eukaryota; kingdom Metazoa; phylum Chordata; class Mammalia; order Chiroptera; family Craseonycteridae; genus Craseonycteris; species Craseonycteris thonglongyai. The sequence goes on along the minus strand of PVKE010007167.1, from coordinate 35,786 downwards.
CCTATTCCCCGAGCCTTGTCAAATGTCAGCCGTGGTTTCCAAATGCCAAATCCAACAAATGTTCTTCAGTTTTCCTCTAGCACAATCTCATTTTGATATTTGAGATGATGCTTTTTTGAAATGGTGTGTTTTATGTTTTAACACCTCTTTTTAAAAACTTTCTTCTGCCCTGCCTTCCTTAACCCCGAGTTCTCCAGAGTCCTTGACTAGATCTCTGAAAATGAATTCCCTATTTCCTAACATTTCTTGTTCATTTTTTACTGTTTGAGAGAAGGTGAGAGAGAGAAGAGAGAAGCACCCAGAGCAGTCTCCATAGTTGTACATCATTAGTTATGACACGGTTTCATTCCACACAGGTGGATGTGGGGCCATGCAAGGCCTGAACCCATTTGAGAGCCTTCCACATGGGAGGCAAGAATCTTCGCTGCCATCCCAGTGCTTACCAGCTGTGCCATAGTTAACCATATGGGTTTTTACGAGCTGGGGCAGGGGGTTGATCACTGTACCTCATGGTTGCAAGGCAAGTGCTCAACCCACTGAACTATCCCAGCATCCCCTCCTCATCCATTTTTTAAAGGGAATAAAACCACAGGTGTCTACCCCATCTCTGGTGCCTTATAATTGTGTGATCTGCCGTGGTGTCTACAAGAGTGTAACTAACTCAGAGCATAATATCATTAGCCCTAAATCATTATTTCCAATATTCAACGTAAATATGTCCAACACACACATATAATTTTATTTTTTTACCAGCTCTCTTATTCATTACTTCAGTCAATGGAATGCTCATTCTTCAAGTCACTCAGGTCAGAAAATACATGGTTATCTTTTGTTTCCACTTTTTCCTCATTTCCCATGGTCATCTAGGAGGTCAGAGGGTGTTTATTGTAGGGATTTGTCATACTCTGGAATCAGCTGGACCTGGTTCAGTCCCAGCTCTACCATTTCCTAGTTTCGTGATCTTATCAAGCCACTTCTCTAATCTTCAATTCCCACATATGTAAAACAGGCATAATAAACAGAACATGCCTCACAGGGCTGTTATGAAGATGCAATGAGACAAAGCATGTGAGGTCCTTCATACAGTAATAGACACAGAGACATCAGACATACGATTGTACTCACAATGTGTTGGTTCTAACTCTGGACTGTCTTGAATGTGTGACCTTTCATTTCTGCTACACCTGCCTTTGTTTATTTTCTATTCTCTAGTGAATTATTACATCTGACTGGCCTCCTTGTTCATAGTTTCTTACCCTTCAAAGCTATCATTCACATTATTACAAGTTTTCTCTCCTATTAAAGCCCTTACCTATTCATGCAACCACATTTTGCTGCTTTAATGCTCCAGTAGCTCCCTGTGATCTACAGGATAATGTTAAGTTTGTACATTGTGTCCAGGCTCTTGGTAATCTGTTTAAAACTTGCTTTTCTTGTCACATACTAGGCTTAGTCACCCCCGACTCTTCATTGTTCCTGAGTGCTGTTTTCATGAACCCATGACTTTAAAAAAAGAAAAAAGAAAAAATTCCTCATTCTGAAATTTTCTATAACGTTAGTGCTTCAGATATGCATTAAAATTCCTTTCCTTTATGCTCTATTAGCAGATTTTCTTATTATTATTCACACTGTTTTTTAACTTCATCATAGTGGCTTACATGTTCATTTCTAGGTCCCATGTCTAATTCTTTGGGTATAGTCTTAACAGCTCGCATGAACATAGCAGATGATTAGAAAACACTTGTATAAATGAATTTGTAACTCTACTAAACATTTTAAGGTAGGGTTTTATTGTGAGTTCTATTTCTTTACCAAATTAATTTGTTTATATTTGATAATGATTTACCCCTTTAATGCTTTGATGGTACTAAGAAAGGAAATACCTGGCCTGTCAGAGGCAGCATGTTATGTGGGCTCACCTGTGAAGAAAAAAGTGGGAGGCAGTATGTTCACAGTAGTATAACTAAGATGTTAAAATTTAAATCTGAGATATAATTACCAGCTGTAATGAGTAAACAAATCAATATAAAATTTTTAATTAAAATAGTAAGAATCCAGATGGAAGGTGTTTTCTAAAATTATTATGGTATTTTTACACCCTGAGAATCATCAATTCTAACTTTACTTAGAAACAGGAATGGTTAAAAGAAATTCTACTTTATTTAGTACTACCGACCTAGTCAATGGATACCTTTTCAGTGTTCATGCAGTTTTTCTTCACCGTCTCATTTATTTCTTGGCTTTATTGAAGTTCTAGGCCAAATGTGAACCCTGTGGAGTTAATGAACAAAAGCATCCTTTTCTACCTCAGCTAAAACTATAGACTGTTTCACAGTAAACATATCTCAGATTCTTAAACAATGTGCCAATATGCCCTGCACTACTTATAGAGAAAATTAAGAAAGGCACCTCAATGTCATGTATCGAAATCATTCTAGTCCCTGAATGCCTGTGAATATTGTCTTTTCATTTTCAAAATAAATCAAAACTCCATTTACTTGGTTGAAGCACAATTGGTCTATTTAAGACCCTGCTTTCAAACATTTATCACACCCATAATTTCTCTTGTGATTCTTGTATCTTAATTTTAAGACTGACCTCCAAATGTAAATGCTAGTAGACATAAGAAATTCTTTGTTGTCTCTATTACAAGTAAAAATTTTCTTATTTTATAAATATAAAATCCATATACATTATATAAAAAAAACAACAGAAAAATAAAGAGGAAAATTTATTTTACCATCCAAAATATCTATTCTTTGTATTGTAATATTTTAGACCTTTTCTCTATGTTTTGCAAACTTTTAAATAGTGATGATCTGCTAGACAAAGTCCTATAGAATTGTGTCTTCATATTGTCATTTAACATAATAACATGTTTTTCCAAGTTTATGTAATTATTTTCACATAAAATTTAGAGTTCATATGAATATATTATTTATTAGCCATTCTCTTATTATTGGCTACTTTAGTGTGCTTTAAGGCTTTAGCCGTTATAAATAATCATGCCCTAACAATTTTGTATAATATATGTTTCCTTCAAGTGGTGTAGATAGAACATCTATTGTTCCCATTTTATAGGAACAGAAGCTCATGTCCTGTGGAAAATCCACTGCAGTACCTCTCTGAAATTAATGTCAACCATACAATGAACACACATGTACATGGGCATGAACTTCAGAACACAACCTCATTTTCCTGGAAACCATGATTAATTCAGGGAAATGCATATGAAACAGATCAGAACAATCAGAAACTTTTCCAGGTATTTTTGCTTTGTTTTTTATTCAGGCCACTATACTGATAAGCCACTTTGCACATTGTTTGGAGCAAATATAACTGAATGATAGAGAAAAAAAGTTTAATTTTGTGAACTTTCCACTGTGCGCTTACTTTGGGAGCACTGTACAAATAATATGGTAAGGTTTCATAACCTTGGTATATCAGTGTCTCATAGCTTTCTTTGTGTTGATGTGTACCAGTGTCTTGGTGAATGGCATTTATTATTTTTTAAATATATATATTTTTATTTATTTTGACAGAGAGAGGAGAGAGAGAGAGAGAGAGGTACAGAGAGAGAACTGAACTGGGGGAGCTCCCAGTTCAGCAGATGGTTCCGCACGGGCCAGGGCCGGGATTCGATCCTCCGTCCCCAGCGCTGCAAATTGAGCGCTTAACCCACTGAGCCATCCCGGCTTCCCCGGCATTTATTATTGTTGTGTGTTTTTGTGTGCCATTGCAAGAATTTTGGAGCTTGAATCAGAGCAATGAACAAATACTAAATTTCTTGTTCAGGTTGGCAAGAGTGGAATGAAATCAGGAACATATTTGTCCAAGTTGATGGGGATAATGCTATGAATATAACAGCAATGTGCAAATGGATTAAACATTTTTCTTAGAGGAGAGGAAGCATCACTGACAAAGAAAGTTCAGGACATACATTAACAAGTAGAACTGATGAAAACATTGCAAAAATTTGTTGAATTGTGTGTCAATATTGTCAGCTAAATGTGAGAACATTGACAGAGAAATAGGAAAATCTAACTAAAAATCTTGGTGTGAGAATGGTGTGTGCAAAAATGGTTCCTAAGGAGCACACCAATAAACAAGAGCAAAGGAGAGTCAAAGATTGCCGAGACCTTTTGGAGAGGCAAGATGATGTTTGGGCCATGTTATCACTGGTGATGAAACATGGGTGTACCAATATGACCCTGAAACAAAGCACCCAAGTGCACAATGAAAGTCAGTCAATTCTTCATGACCAAAATAATTCTGTCAGTCCAAATCAAGAGTCAAAATGATGTTGCTAACCATTTTTTTGTATCAGAGGGATTATTTCTTTTTCAAAGATTTATTTTATTGTTTTTGACAGGGACACACAAAAAAACAGAGAGATAGAGAGAAAGGGGAGGGCCCAAAGTAGTCTCCATAGTTGTATATCATCAGTTTTCCACATGGTTTTGTTCCACACAGGGGGCCACACAGGGTGGGAACTGGGCTGCTGATGTCTGCATGGGAGGCACACCCGAGCTCAGCACATGGGTCCGCACAGGCCGGGGCCAGGACTTGATCCTCTGTCCCTGGGGCTACAAAGTGAGTGTTCACCCTACTGAACCATCCCAACTTCCCTGGTATTAGAGGGATTGTTCATAATGAATTTGTATCAACTGGGCAAACAGTCAACCAAGTTGACTATTAAAAAATGCTGAAAAGGCTGCATAAAAAAAATTAGACAAAAAACAACCTGCACTTTTTGCCAACAACTCCTGGCTCTTGCATCACAGCAATGCACCAGTTGAAATGGGCACTGTCTGTGAGGGAGTTTTTAACCAGTCAACAAATAACTATTGGATCCCCTTTCCTACTTACCTGATCTGGCTCCAGTGACTTTTCTTTACCTGAAAAAAAGGAAGTCTCGAAAAATAGACATTATCATGACAGTCAGGAGTTCAAGAATAATACAAGGATAGCTCTGATGCCCAATGCAGAAAAAGAGTTCCAAAATTGCTTTGAAGGGTGGACTAGGCGCTGGCGTTGGTGCATAGCTTTCCAAGAGGTGTAGTTTGAAGGTGACCATAGTGATGTTCAGCAACGAGGTATGTAGCACTATTTCTAGGATTAGTTCATGAACTTAATTTTCAGAACTTCATATCTAGTTCAATTCCTTTACTTACACATTTGTTAAAGGCCCTATTGGATTCTAGCTTTCCCTGGTTTAACTATTATGCTTACTTTCAAAATAAAACCACTTTGTACATACAAGAGTATGATCATTAGCTCTTGAGTTTGACTCCTGAAAAAGAAATAATAATTTATCTAGTTTTTTCATATGTCAGAACAATGTTTAAGTTTACAAATGTAATTTTGTTTTCAGTGAGCTGAAATCTCCTTTGACTTTAAAAGCTTTTAAGTAAGAATTAATAATTACTGATAGTTGAAAACTATATTATGGTTAGGCTCTTTTAAGATTAAGTAATCATAAAATCTACTAAACTTTCATAGTATGTTAATTAATATTGTCTTTTTTATGTTTATTTTCAATTGCAGTTGACATTTAATATCATATTAGTTTCAGGTATACGACATAGTGGTTAAACATTTATATATTTTATGAAATGATTCCCCTTATTACTCTACCTATTTGCCATTGCACATAGTTACTGAAATATTGTTGATTGTATCACCTATTCTATGCTTTACACCCCCATGACTATTTTGTAGCTACCAATTTTACTTCTTAATCCCTTCACATTTTCACCCATCCCACACAACCCCTCCCATCTGGTAACCATTGTTTGTTTTCTGTATATTAGGTAATATTCTTGATCATTAGAAGGCATATATTCATTCATAACACATTAACATTCATTCAAATTTAAATGGTTTTTTTTTTAGGTGAAAACATTTAAATTTGATGTTTTCACCTAAAAAAAACAAACATTTCAATATTTTCTCCTCTATGAAGACTAAAATACAAATCCCAATCCCTCCTTTGTATTTATAATTAAGATTTGCCTCTAGCCCACTTGTAAATTGTTTTTAATTTCTCTTTAGCTTATCTCAGCTCCAAAAAGCAAAACAAAACAAACAAAAAACCTAGATGTTCATTGTTTCTTGTAGACAATCTCAGTTTTCCAATCTTCTTGCTTTTAATATTAATAATTCTTCTGTCTTTAATGTGGCCATGACCATTCCCTACTAATTTATTCATAAACAAATATGGCCAGCCAAGTTCTATCTCAAATGTCAGCTTTATAATTTTTTTTTTACTTAACCCACTCTGAGATAGTCTTTCTTCCTTCCATATACTCCTAGCATGTTATGTGATATCTCACTGCCCCCATTACTTTCTATGTTGTATCATGGCATTTTAAGTAAATTTTTATCTGCACATCAATTTCTTAAAAGAGAAATCTTTATCTTATTTATCTTTATAACACCTGCATGATGGTATTTTATGTTGGTATTCGATAAACTCTGAAAAAAAAAATATTTGTAATAAGAACATAATGTAAAGAGAAAAGACTTTTAAAACTTTTAAACTATCGTATTCTTATTTAGGGACTATAAATATTAGTGATCAGGGGAGGCTGGGATAGCTCAGTGGGTTAAGTGCTCTCTTTGCAGCCCCGGGAACTAAGGATCGAATCCTGGCCCTGACCCATGGGAACCATATGCTGAACTGGGGTGTGCCTCCCATGCTGGTGGCCCCCAGTTCAGTTCTCACCCCCTGGTTTGGCTCCTGGCTTGAGGGGGTATGCGTCCCATGTGGGAGGCCCACATCCCTGTTCCCACCCTGTGCAGCCCCCGTCCACCTGTGTGGAATGAAAACTGATGATGTGCAGCTGTGGAGACTGCTCTGGGCCCTCCCCCTTCTTTCTGTCTCTCTCTCTCTGTCACAAACAATAAAATAAATTTTTAAATATTTGTGACTGAACATAAACTTTTTTTTAAATATTTTCTAAATGACTAAATTAGAAAAACAAAATTGAATAGAATATACATGTCTACAAGGAACAACAAGAGCACCAACAAATATAAAAGCGATGAAACATCACTTATAACAATAAACATAAATTGTTAAAAACTTCTTATTAAACTAAAAATACATGTACACAATGTAGTATTTTTTGGTCATAAAAAAGAATAAAGTCTTAGCATTTGCAACAACATGGTTAGACCTAGAGGGTATTGTACTGAGTGAAATAAGTCAGACAGAGAAAGATAAATGCCATATATTTTTATTTATATATGCAATCTAAAAAATAAAACAAATGGACAAATAAAACAAACTCATAGATATGGAGACAATTTTGACAGTTGCCATTTGGGAGAGAGGTTGCTGGGAGGTAAAATAGGGGAAGGGATTATAAAAAAGTTTTCTGTGTTTGCTGTTGTTGTTTTAATAAAAAGTTATTTAGCATGAGAACACCAAAAGTAGGTTATACAAATTCAGTATCTAAATATAAATGAATAAAAATAGTATGTGTTGAATGGTATAACTCAAGTGTCCCCAACCCCTCGGCGATGGATTGCTACTGGTCTGTGGCCTATTAGGAACTGGGCCACACTGCAGGAGGTTAATGAAGGATGAGTAACAGAAGCTTCATCTGTATTTATAGCCATTCTCCGTTGCTTGCATTACCACCTGAGCTCCACCTCCTATCAGATCAGTAGCAAAATTAGATTCTCATAGGAGTACAAACCCTAATGTGAACTGTGCATTGAGTAATCTAGGTTGTACACTTCTTACAAGAATCTAGTGCCTGATGATCTGAGGTAGAGCTGAGGCAGTGATGATAGCTCTAGGGGACAACCGCAGCTATAGAGTAACATTAGCAGAGAGGTTTGACTGCACAGAAACCATAATAACTCAATTGCTTGCAACAATATGGTAGTTCTCAAAGGAATTATGCTGAACAAAAGGGCTAGAATGAAAAGTATACATATTATATGATTTCATTTACATGATATTCTAGAACAGAAAAACTAATATATACAGACAAATGAGAATAGTGGTTGCCTAAGGCAGGAGATGGATTAGATTTATTGTAAAGGAATAAAAGGGAACCTCTGGTGATGATGGAGATGTTTTATATCTTGAATGAAGTGGATATGGTTATTGTTAAAAGTCATCAACATGTACAATTATGTGTAAATTTTACTGTATACAATTTATACCTCAGTAAAATTTATTTTAAAGATTTTAAAAATACTGAATATGTGTTGTAGATTTTTGTTGAATTTATAATATGTGATATATTTTGAAATTTTGAATAATACCAAAGAAAAGTGTGAAACTTTTGTGATTATCAAAGGAGTTATAGATTAGAAGACTAAAAACCAACATTTTAGATAAAGAAAATTAGAAAAGTGTTGTTTTCTTTGTTTGGTAGACTCCTAATCCTAGTATGTTGACCAAGTGAAAGTTTTTGCTCAATCAATTTTTGTTGAATTTCTTATTTTTCAGAAAAACAATTATTTGGAAATGTCAAATGACTTTCTTTCAGATTTGAATATGTTCTTATTCATCTCTAAATTAAAGACATGGATTTCTAAGTGAAAGATCTTTATTTTTAATACATGAATTATTCTTGTCAAGTACTGTGCAGTAGCTTACATGGGTTGGTGTTTGCAACACCTCAAGCATATTGGCTTTAGATCAATCTTTTCCTTTAATCCAAGTTCTATTAAGAAATTGGTTCAAAACCATACCATGTGAGATAAAGATAAAAATAATTCTCTGTTAGAGAGATGTGTTAAACCATTTAATTGATTTTTGAAAGGCTATATTTTATCATATGTGAATGACTTGCTCATCCCCAGCTTTATTGAGATATAACTGACATAAAACATTGTGCAAGTTTAAGGTATAAAATGTGATGATTTGGTGCACACATATATTGCCACAATAAGTTTCATTAAACATCCATCACCTCATGTAATTACAATTTGTGTGTGTTTGTAGGTGTATGTGTGATAAGAATATTTAAGGCTTACACTCTTAGCATTTTTCAAACATAATACAGCGAATGTCTTTTTAAAAGTGATTATATTAATTCTGGTTCAAAAATAATTTCTCTTTAAAAATGAGATTAGAATAATGAACAGAAATATAGGCTTCCATGGGAAATTTTTGGTTTGGGTTAAGCTGGATCATACAGTGTGATTGGATACTGCCAAGCTTGTGGATTGCCAAATACCCTTTGGAATGAGGAGCTGCATTCATGTTTTGAATCTGAGCCATTTACTGTCATTGAAATGAGAAGGTCAATTTCCTCAGGGTGTATAGATTCTTCTTAACTCTGGAATATCATAAGATCACTGATGTATTTTAAATGTTATCTTGTACTGAATGTCTGCTTCAAAGTTTAACTCTTTTGTCTTAGGAAAGCATTCTTGAAACTTATTATGTCCTTGTATATATGTTATCCTGAATGAAAAAAAATGGGGTCCCATTCAGTTCTGATTATAAAGCTCCTTAGGGTTATTATGCTTCAGTCTAGTTTAATTGATTTGTTGCTTTTCATACTTACTGACAGATATTTATAGGTGTACTTTAAAAACAAACAAATAATAAACAGCATTAACTTGGGGACAATGTTTAGTAATATAGGCTATCTATTTCATAGTAAAAATTATTTAACAAGCTTAGAAGAAATATTGTAAGTATTTTATTATTGTAACAATATCCTATATAAATAACTCTCCCATAAAAAAAACAAGCTATGTACCAGGTACTCCTTAGTGAAACCTATAATAACTCTTGATTCGATTAAGGTTCTTCGCTCATCAAATGGGGACTCAGAGCTGAATATAACATAACATCATTGATTTTCCTATCAGGAATTACTGTCATGCTCTTGCTCTTTTTCCTCTTGTCCTCCCTGCTCCTTCATATTTAAAATAACACAAATAAAAATATTAACCCACAACAAGCAGCTCTTGTCTGAACATCAGTTTGAAGTCAGAGTGCTTGTGAACTCCATATCAAATCTTGTGGAACCTTCCAAATAAATGCTATCTTTTTAAGGTCACTTAAAGTGACAAAAACAACATATCCACTGGAATCTAGTTGATTATCAAGACAGATCACATAAAATGGGGATGAGGTATTCACTGAGTCCCAGGCCCATGTTGACAAATGTTCTGTGTATTTTCATCCAGTGCTAACCTGGACATTTACCTTGATAGTAGATAGCATGGCCCCATTACACATCAGAAAGCAACAGGACCCTGGGATTGCATAAATAAACGTATAACCATGCATACACATATTAGAAGCTTAGGTAGTGTACTATATGAGAAAGCAAGTGAAAGATCATGGGAATACTGAGTTTTAGTGTATGATAAGGCCAATGAAGGCACATAATCTGCATATGAGGAAATATATGTATAGAATATCCACAATTTAATATCTGTATTAACAAGCATCTTAGAGTAGTAAGATCAATGATTAAAAGTTTTACAGATATATTTATAAAATACACATATATAACATATATGTATATAGATATATATTAAAACTTTAATCATGACTAATCTAATAACCTATAGTTGGTTTCAGCTACTGAATTTAAGGAAGTAATCTTTAATTTCAGAAGTAGAACATTTTTTTCCCATGGGCTCACAATCAAGAAGCATTAGAAAAAGATGAAAAATATTTTATTTCAGCTACTCTTATAGGATACATTTCCTAAATGTTAACATTGTCCTAATGAGTTTCTTTTAATAAAAGCAGGATAATAATAAAAATGTCAGAATGCTAAGCTTATTCACCATGAAATTATTAACTTTATCTTTTTCTTTCTTCAAGTTGATTAGTATTGATAAATTTAAGCAAGCTCTATGGTGATTTTTCAGCATGGATCCTTATTTTTATTTTAGATGTACATTTTTATTTGAAATTATAGGGTATAAGCAATTAATAAATAGTCAAGTACACATTTTTTGCCTGTTGTAAATTCAGTTTTGAAATGAAGTGGTAATAGTTTTATCCTTGGCAAAATATAAGGTGTAAAGAGTTATACTTTTCCTTCCTGCTGATTTGAATTTCCCATGTTAAAAGATGAGGTGTGATGTATGCTTTTTAATACTGTCTTTCAATCAATATCATTACTACAATAAACCGAATGTCTTGTGCAGTGTCTGACAAATGTAGTCAGATATGATATCTTTGATAATCTGATATCCGGTTAGTTTTTATTAGTGACCAGCTTACATTTTCTACTAAGAGCCCACATGATACTTTGCAATGTAAATATCAGTAGATTTTTTTTCTCTCCCTTATACTGATCTGTTACAAATATGTCTTCACTTTTATAACTATTTTAGGTTTGTTTCAGCAAACATCTTGGGAATATGTGGTGTGCTCTGCAGGGCTCATCACTTTGGGTTCTACTCATGCTCTTAACAGATCTCTACTGTCTTTTATGACATATTTCTTGTTCTAAGAGACACTGAAGAATGCTGGAGGTTTCTATATGTGACTGGGAAGTGATGAATAGTGTGTAATAAATTTTTTTATCCCCAAATAGTGACAGCTCTGTACAACTTTGTAATTTTGACATGAAGTAAAACAAAATAAAACATCTTGAAGTATCTCAGATTAGTATTATCAGTGAAGAGATTTCTAGATACTGCCCCTATGTTCTCTACCATGTCACACACATTTTTATTGACCTCAAATACATATCCTTTTAAATTAGGAGTACATTAAGGAACAAGGAACTGTTTTCAAATAAGCAATGTTTGAAGCCAAATGAGAACTTTGGTATTTTCACTATCAAAATGTTTTCTTCCCCCCCCCCCCATAACACTTAAAACTATTACTTTTATTTTAGATCAGCATTTAATTTGCACCAGATTTCAAAGTGACCAGGTACTTAGAATGGCTTACACATTTAATCTAGAAACACTCATTGGTGGTTTGAAAACATGTATTGACTATCTACTCTGAGCTAGATACTAGAATATAAAATAAATTAAGAAGCCATCCATTCTCAAAGGACTTCTGCTTGCTTGGCAGAGAGACACACAGTAACAAATAGGTATAATTCAATGTTATATATGTACTGTGATGTGTATGAGGCACAGTGGTGCCAATGGGGTAGAAGTGGTCAATTCTGCTTAAAGGAGCTCATGAAAGGACTGACAAGAGTAATGATTTTGATCTGCATCTGGAAAGACATGTTTAAGTTTACTAGGCATGTGGTGTGAGGAGAAAGGAACATTCCATCAGAGGCAGAAACAGGAACAGTCATAGAAGACTAGAAATAAGACTTGAAAGCAGTTGTTCTTTGTGACTGAAGTATACTGAGGCTTCTAGTAAGGAGAAAAATGAAATCACACTTCTTGTAGCTGTGTATAGTGGACCCTAGATAAAACATTTTATAGTATATTATATTTTATATTATATTATATCTTTTTTATAAGAGTATTTAATGTTTAGTAAATATATATTTTATATCTTCAAATGGAAGTTTCCAGATTCTGAAACCTTGAACTTTTTTTTATTATTATATTTTATTGTTAAATTTAATAGGGTGACATTGGTTGGTAACAATTAGGTAGTTTCCAGATGTACAACTCCACATCACATTACCCATGCATCGTGTTATGTGCCCACCTCCCAGAATCAGGTCCTCCTCCACCATCATATATCTGGGAACTTTTATTTAGAGCAAATGTATCAGAAACAGTAAGAATCACGATTGCTAACAATAATGCAATGTTAATCTACCAGCATATGTGGACTTTTGGTCAAAGAGCAAACAACAATTGTTACATGAAATAAGCAGAGAAAAATCTACCAGTCAAGAAAATAAAAACCATGGGGATTCACATTGCTTTCATAAAAGCTTATTTTTAATAGTTCACCTCAAAATCACCTGATGTGCTTGTTAAAATACATAAATGACACTTAGGCTATGCACAGAGAGAGGCTCAAGGGGTGAGGCTGAAAATGAGACTCTGGAGTTCGCATTTCTAATAAACTCCCCAGGATTGGTGTGTGCACAGAAGTGTGCAAACAAAACCCCTTGTGGTGAAAATGTATTCAATGATAGTCCTGTGAACTTTAAAGCATATTTATATGCTTAAATATATTTAATTGAGAAAGTGAAAATTTCTCCCAGTTAATCAGCCCGTATCAAGACATGGCCATGAGAGGTCATAACCAAGCTAGACCGTTGTGCACATGGGTAGTTGCTCACTCTTACTGAAGTCCTAGTTTCTGTCCATAGAGTGGTCCTGAAAGCAGACCTGTAAGGCAATGGGAAATACAGCCTCTACAAACTTTCTTTTTGTTAACAGTCTACAGATTCTCCACATAAAATACTCCAATCAGGAAATGCTGTGTTGGCTTTCATTTGAGTGAGTATCAGCTCTTTTCAGATGAATCAATGGACAAAAGTTAAGTTGTTAGGAAAGTGGCTTAATTGCTGAGGCAACAAAGAGGAAGCTGCATTCTCTTTAAATGCTGGCTGGGGATATAACAGAATACCTAGGAGAGGGGTAGGCATTGTCTCACTGAATATTATTTGCTTAGGCACATTCTTATTATTTTTTTTTTAATTTATTTTTTTTGTTTTTGACAGAGACAGACAGGTAGAGATAAAGAGAGACAGAGAGAAGAGGGAGGGCCCAGAGCAGGCTTCATAGTTGTACATCATCAGTTATTGACATGGTTTTGTTCTACACAGGTGGGCAGTGGCCATGCAGGGTGGGATCTGGGCTGGGGGCCTCCTGCATGGGAGCCACATCCTCTCAAGCCAGGGGCCAAACTGGGGGGCGAGAACCAAACTGGGAGTCTCCAGCATGGGAAGCACACCTCAGTTTAGCACAGGGTTTGCATGGGCCAGGGTTGGGATTTGATCCTCTGTCCCCAGGGTTGCAAAGTAAGAGCTTAACGTGCTGAGCCATCCCGGTGTCCCTGTTATATTTTTAATGATAATAAATAAGAAAATTATTGTCTTACTTAAAAATCATTGAGGGATTGCAGGTCTTATGTTGAAATTAAACTTCTAAAGGATGGGAAATGGCAAGACAAAAGGTATGACTTTCATTCATTCCTCCCTAAATCCCCACTGTTCACTATTTTCCGTTTCTTTCTCCTCAGTCTGAGGATCATTCACTCAGCTTTTGCACTGTTCTCCCGTCTCCTGTTAACATAGGCAACAACCGCAGGGCAAATTGAGATTCTCTGGAACGTCAGTTTTTCTGTTTCCTGATCAGATTATTCTCCAGAGTTAGTTTATGATGTATAGCTCAAAGTTCATCCTCGTATTCTGGTTACTAAAATATATAGTTCTTATAACTTTTATGTTGTTTTATGCTATGTAATTAAGTGATTATTGATGTTTAATGTGTAATGATATGCGTTGTTTAATTTACATGTTAAAATTTTATGTTGTAATGAAATTGTCATTTGTTGTCTGTTGTAAATGAATTAATATTGTTCTTTATATTTTAGTTGCCAGTTTGGGAAAACTCTGCAGGGGTCTCCAAATTACGGCCTGCAGGCCGGATGCGGCCCGCAAGGCCCTCTCATTCAGCCTTGGAGACCTTTTTATCTGAATAAAATAATATTAAATAAATAATTAAAAACAACATTTATGTTTTGATTCTTTTTTATTTGGACCTCGAGTGTGTAGTCGGCCCCCAAACTGCTGTTTGATAGTTAATGTGGCCTGCGGGCTGAAAAGTTTGGAGACCCCTATGTCTAAAGTAATGAGAAACTATTTCTTATACTTTACTCCTCTCAGTAATTGATAAGACAATTTTCTTTCAAGGGAATTTGTTAGAAATACCATAAATCCTACCAAATTTCAAGCTATTAAATTGCAAGTTCTAAAGTAAAAATTGAACACAAGGGTTTGTTGTTTTGTTTGTTTTGGTACTTTTGTGACTGTTATGTCTGATGACATTAGAAGCAGATCAGGAGTCCTTGAACTTAGTGTAAGACTAAGACACACTAGATGGTGCTGTTATCCTAAAAGCAATCATGCACTGGAAACAGTGCTAGAATGAAGTTAACATAAAGCTAGAATAAAGGAAATGATGCCCTGTGTGCATATTGGATTTTGTCTTACACCTGAGGATACACTAATATCAAATTATATAACTCACATTCACAGCATTTGTATTTAACTCAGAAATGACTTGCTGAAATTTTGCACTAGCATCAACATGAACACAAGTGTATGTTTGGGGTGGGGCAGGTATCTTATTTTATCTTCTATGACTTTTTTTTTAAGGGAACTTTAGCTGCATTTTTAAAAAAAATTTATATTTATTGTTTTTGACAGAAAGAGAGAGAGAGAGAGAGAGAAAGAGAGAGAGAGAGAGAGAGAGAGAGAGAGAGAGAGAGAGAGAGAGAGAGAGAGAAGAGGAAGGGCCCACAGCAGTCTCCATAGTTGCACGTCATTGGTTTTCTACATAGTTTTATTCCACAGGTGGGTGTGTGGCTGCATAGGGCAGGAACTGGGCCTGGGGCTTACCTCATGGAAAGCTTGCTCCAGCAAGAACCAAACTGGGGAAGCATGCGACAGGGCCGAGATTTGATCCTTAGACCCCAGGGCTGTAAGGCGAACACTCAACCCACTGAGCCATCCTGGCATCCCCTCTCATGACTTTCTTAAAGGTACACTCTATTCCAATTAGAATTGACTCTCTGGGTGGTGAGCACATAATAAATTGCATAGACGATGTAATGTAGAGTTGCACACCTGGAAACTATGTAATTGTTACCAACCAATATCACCCCAATAAATTTAACAATAAAAAAAAATTCACTTTCAGGTTTGAAGACAGCCTACTCTAAAACACATAAATGCTTACTCTCATTTGCTAAGGTTCATCTTAATAACTTGAGAACATTTGCTAATTGCCTGGAAAAGAAATTATCTATAGTAGTATTAATGATAGTTTGTCTTGTGTATAGCCTAAGTAGCATCTATATATTTCTTATTTAAAACATTTCATCAATTATTTTTCTGCTAACACACAGAATCACTGACTCAATGAACAAAAACAGTGGTTTTCAAGCCATTCTCTGAGGAACCTAGGATTCCCAACTTAAATTTAATTTTGACATAAAAGAAAAATATATTTTACTTATTAGCTTTGGTGAATATCTGACCATAAAGGGCACCCAGGCATTGAAAATTATCTTAAAACGACAACATTAAGCATGTCTAGTGATAGGATTCAGATGAAAATCTTTTCTGCTTGCCAAAAAAAAAAAAAAAATGACATGTACTGGTTGAGATCTCTGTTCATTGATTTTCTTCCAACACATACACTAGCTCTGTGCACTTTTCTTAGCTATAAAATAGCGGTAATTTATGTCACTCATGGAGGTTTGAATATGATGTAGTGGCATAACGTAGACACAGCATCCTGCTCCAGGTTGGCCAGATGTGCTACAGATATACCAGTCTTAATCTTTTCCTTAGTCACACAATCACTTATTACATGATCACATCAAAGCCCAGGCCTCCTGACTTCAAGTTCAGGGCCAGTTCTAGATCACTGATGCTGCTCCACACTGTCTTTACATGCATTAATTGCTTTTTTGCAGTTATGATTTTCTGTTTTGTAGATACACAGAATATAGCATATTGGAAAAATATGTTATCCAATGGTTTTTATTCAATATTATAATTTCTACAGTTATTTTGGTGTCTGTAAGCATATACAGTAATTGTTTTAGATATTTGTTAATTTCTCTTCTGATATTTACAAGCTATGAAATAAGAACGCCATAGCCTGTGTGATTAGAGTATTTGATCTTTCATCCATAATTTGCTATCTTTGTTGAGATTGTGAATTAAATGAGTCCTGTGACTATATTTGTGTTTCTGACTTGTGTTCTATAGACAGTGTTGACCAAATTTCTAGCATTGGAAAAACAGCACAAGGCTTAGATGCCTGGATCTCCTGCAATTGAAGGTACATTACTTCTAGGAATTTTTTTCCTACTAATTTGACCCATCCTTTGGGTAACTAAATCGTAAGTCTGATATTGGGGGAAAAAAGCAATTCTGAGGGAGACGAGTTTTTGAGTTTGTATCAAAAGTAGTAATTTGAGTCAAATTGTATTGCTGAGTAAAGAAAATTTGTAGTACTTGGTCAAATATTCCACCTGCTTGAACAGAAACCAGTTTGATATTTTTACTATGTAGATATCCAGGAAAGGAAAGAATAGCTACATAGTATGAATAGATAAAGGTAAAACACCATGTGAAACCTTCAAGGAAAGAAAACACCTGAATTTCAGTTTCTGAATAATAAAAATATAGCCTTTAATTTTCTTTAAAATTTTTCATAGTTTTTACTGAATTTTGCCTTTCTATATAAATCAGGCATCAAGAACATACATACACATACATTTACATTAATGTTTGTGACTGTGAATATGTATATTCAGGGGTAGAAAAAATAGTAAATAACTAGATAATAGGAAGATATTCTCTCCCTCACACATATTAATTTTAAAATTATTCTTATATTTTGAAGAACTGATTTCTAGATTTGCAAGGGGAATCAAATAATTTGTCTTGTTACCTTTGTTGACATTGTCATATGTGGTGACTATAATGATTATTTTTAATGTAGAAGTCCACAAGAGAATATTTCATCTGATATGTATCTCCTTTCCCCAGAATTGCATTACAAAGTAGGCATAACACATGCCCTCTGCTCACAGCACATCACATACAACTAAGGAGGTATGAACCAGGACACAGATGGTCCAGCCATCACATTTCTCAGTACTGCATGTCTGCAGATCCCTGCTTAGGGCCCAACAGCTACTTCAAATGAGAAAGACATTAAGGAGGATGATATCCTAGCTACCTTCCACCTTTATTAAACAAAGGTCACTGAAGAAAAAATGCTGCTCAAAATAGAGAAAATGCATTCCATAGTATGAGGGGAGAAAAGGGCAAGAGCTAGAATAAAAGGTGATGCTATCGCCACATGCAGTACAAATATGATTTTTATTTCTATATGATACATTTCTCATTGTGATACATACTACGATTCTGGATGACACTGGGTTTTGTTTTGTTTTTCTGAAAGATTTTTTCTCTTCTTCAGAGATAAATCCCTGTGATTTGGCAGAAATTTGTCTCAAGGTATGCAAATTGTCATTTAAGAATAATAATTGTTAACATTTTTGAGAATTTATATTTTCACTGAACAGTCACTACCACCTTATGACATAGGTATTTTTATCCCCTTCACTTTACTGAAAAGATTTCAGAAGATTAGAGTGTAAACTAGGTTAAATATGTTATTCACAGTGATCTAAGAATATAAATGGCTGTCAAGAAATGAAAAAAATAAATGAGGAGACTATTAGTAAATGTTTCCCATTTATGAGAGAAGATACGGATGAGATAGAAGAATCATTCCTAAAGAAACCAGAGCTACTTATCAAAGTGATCTTTCCATACCTATTGGTAACAAGAATAAAATAGGATGGTACCACGTGAGCATATTAAATAGCAATGACTAATTTTGATTTTTGTTAATTAACATGTTTTGTCCTTTATGAAAACCAAAACGATCTCACTCTTGTCAACAGAGTGACAATATAAGCTTGAAGCTAGCATTCAGCGATGCTACTTATCTGGCTTTGCTGGCAGGGCTAAGATATTGATTATGATAATCACTGGTGTTTGAGTGATATTAGGAGCTGGTAATTGAAAAGCAAAATGTAAATCCTAGAAATTTAAATACAAATGTGTTTCCAAGTCTCTTTGTTACATAACTGAGCCTTTACCCAGACGTGGTATTCAAAATATTTGAAAATGAATTAAGCATACAGAATAACCAGTTCTCTACTAAAACTGGATCATGAGGGTCAATTGTTAAATATTCAGAAATTTTAGGAGCCAGTTATTAAATCCTTGGTATTTGGAAATAGCTCATTCATCAGTATTTATACCACAGAAATTATCAAATGCAGCAAATCAGGGCTTTTGGTTCTGAAGACCTGGTTTTCCATATCCCTCAAACCAACCACTCAGAACGGATGTTAATACCATGAGACTAGATACCAGTTGTACATAATCCCTCCTGCATCCGTGAATTACAGTTAAATATCAATTCTAGTTATTCTCTAATTAATACATTAGGCATAGAGTTTAACTACAACCAGATGTAAGTATAGAAATAATAAAACAAATTCAAAGCATTAATAATTCTGTATTGCTTGGAAATTATTTTGGTATATGTGATAGTTAAGAATTTGTAATAGAATTTGGTATTTTAGATAATGTAGGGGATTTGACTTGTGTTCTAATTCTTCTAATTCACAATATAATTGAGCAGTTGATTTAAAGTCAAGATTTTAAGTTAGAAAGTATGAAAAAATTTTGTTGTTCAAAAACATTGCCCATAAACGTTAAACATTTAGAATAATTTGGTGCTCAATGTATTTGCAAGTCAAATTTATTAGAATTCTAGAATGCTTAAGTACTAAAAATGTTTTGCTTATAAGAGGTGTTGTAAGCATTGCAAAAGAAAATCAAATTCAATAAGCTGACAGTTGTAATTAAATGTGTTTATTAAAACATTTTCTTGTTAAAATTTATCAGATTACTGAGTAGAATGAAGTGATTTACCAATTAAACTTCAAGGATTTAGGAAAATCTAGAATTAATTTTATTTTTATTAATTTTTAAATTTACTGGGGTGACATTTGTTGGTAATAATTACATAGGTTCCAGGTATGCAATTCTACATTACATTGTCTATGTGGCCAAATCCTGGAAACAACCAAAGTGTCTTTCAATAGATGAGTGGATAAAGAAATTGCGGTACATTTACACAATGGCATACTACTCAGCTATAAGAAAAGATGACTACAACTGTTAATGACAAAATGAATTGACCCTGAAATCCTCATATTGAGACAAGTCAGAGTGAAAAATATTAGGAACAATATGACTTCACTTAAAGGTGGCATATAAAACTGAAAGTAACAAAGAAACAAAAACTCATGGACACAGTCAATTGTTTAGTGGTTATCTGACGGAAAGTGGGAGGAGGTTGGATAGGAGAGAGGGAACATCAAATATATGGTGATGGAAAGAGAGCTGACTCTGGCTAGTGAGCACATAACGCAATAGACTTTTAAATTTGACTTAAAGAAATCAAATAGTGATTTAAACATATCAAATTAAAATCTTTCTTAGTTACTAGAGATGTCCTCAAGGACATAAAGGGTACTCAATGATATGCAGAATAAATCTGGGTGGGTAGTTCTAGGTTAATTTAATTTTTTTAAAGATTTATTTGTATTGTTTTGTTTGATTTATTTGTATTGTTACTGACAGAGAGAGACAGAGACAGAGAGAAGGGGGAGGGGTCAGGGCAGTCTCCACAGTCACACATCATTAGTTTACTACATAGTTTTATTCCACAGGTGGGCGCGGGGCTGGGCAGAGCAGGAACTGGGCCGGGGGTGGTCTGCCACATAGGAGGCTCGCCCCAGTGAGAACTGAAAGGGGGTCTTCCACATGGGAAGCATACTGCAGTTCAGCATATGAGTACGCATGAGCCAGGGCCAGGATTCTATCCTCAGACCCTAAGGCTGCAAGACTGGTGCTCAACTCACTGAACCATCTTGGCATCCCCTGTTTCTAGGTTCTTAACTCAAAGTACAGAAACATGTTTAAAGAGATGTAGTAAGAATGACTATCTCTACACCCTAAAAGGAGAAATAGGTGGGCACACAGTGTAATTCTGATGGAAATTCCCATTTTCATTTCTACTTTACTAGAAACTTGTGGTAACACTTTATCACTATGATTCAGAGAATAAACTTGTCCAAGCCTAGATGCCTCTTGTTCCATTCTGATTCCTATCTGTACTCCACAATCCATATATTGACATCCTAGTCTCCAGTGGCCTTATAACTATTTTCAGATACTTTATTTCTTTGATGCAATTGATCAAAGTTTGTCTCAAATAGTAAATGTATATTAATAACTTTTTCACACAAATTTAACATGCTCTGGAGAATGCCAGTTGCCAAGTAGGGAGTGTTATCATGGGAATGAATGGCTGAATTCCAAGGTCTCGCCTCCTGTGCTTTGTTCTCAGCTTTCTCTGAACTGCCTGCCTCACTGCAGCAAAGAGGAAGGTCATAGTGCATGTTTTCTCGTGAGAAGAGTTTTCTCTTGGCTGGAAATGTAATTTATAAAAAATAAATCCAACCATATTAAGATTCTTTTTCTTTTATACAATTTACTATCCCTGCTGGTAGCAATGGTTCAAGAAAATCCCTATTCATACATTTTTTTGTCTGATTTTTTTGTTCATTATTCTGAGCATTACTATCATACCCTGAGCCAAACCTTGATACCATATGAAGGACAAGAATAATGTTTGGTGTGAGACCTGATTAACTCAGCAGACTCTGTTGATGCATCCACTTTATAAATGTACAGTTTTTTTACATTCATAAGCAACTTCCAACCTCACATCCACAGGAGGATATCTATAAGCAATACTACTGTTTTTTTAGCCTATCTATATTTCAGTGTATAATATGTTTAAATTCTTCTGGAAAAAAAAGGTTTAAGTTTTAAGTTGGTATAATTATTAGCAAAATTTCTTGAGAGATTTACAGAATCTATTATATGTTGATATTCCATGACTAGGAAGATAATAAAAATGAAAAAAAAACTTATTTATTAACTAGAGAAACCAATCACAAGGCTTATTTGTCACAAAAGAAACCTGACCCAAATTCATCATCAGAGTCTGTTAAAATTTTCTTTTAGTAAACTAGAACATAAAAAGACACATCATGGATTCCAAATGAGTTTCTGGGGACTTGAGGTATTGGCATCGGCTTTCCAGACAACCGGAGGTATATTAATACATGTTTAAATTATTATGTGACTGAAAAGTTCTATCTGACAAAAGGCTACTTAAAGCATTTCTGGGAGTGGTTTTACTTGGCTTGGCACAAATAATTATTAATTAGTACTGCATTGCAAGGCGTAACATTGAAGCATCACTGAAGGCATTTGTTGTCTTGTGCTTCTTGCAGAAGGTGATGGGCCGCAGGGGATTCTGAAGCACTGCTGTTTGATAAGATTGTGAGCAAGGTTTGGACAAGAAATGCTTTTAAGTTTTCCTAAAATACAACCCCAACAATATTAAGTGGGGTGAACAACTAAGAAAGAACAGTAGCATGTAATAATAAACTAGAATAAAAAAATCAGGGGCGCCTGATTTTTCATGAGCACATTTAGACCATGAATCTAAGACACAGAGAGGCAAACAATGTAAAATGGATGAAAAATATTCTCAGAATAGTTTGCAGTTCAAGCAATGTATTACTTTGTATATGATAATAAACACCATTATCTTTCTTATTAGAATTATACACATATATAGTGGCATTCTTGAATAGCATTATTGCTACATATTAAGGATCTTAATAATTGCATTTGGTGGACTGAATAAAATTAAAGTTTTATGAAACTGTGTAATCAAATTTTTGAATTAAGTTCCACTTATATCTTTACGTTAGCTTACAAGTTCTGACAATTAAGTTTGCGAACTCATCCTAGTGAGTGTTACATACTTTGTTGCTGAATAGCAGCACTACAGCCACCCTTGGGAAGCTATTCACTGATGCCAGTGCATATAGTTCACCTTTCTAAGCAATTTTGGAACTATTTTCTGGAATGGCCATCAGAGCTGCTGTAATATTACCCCTGATGTCATGAATGTCATAGAAATGTCTTTCTTTAAATATTTCCTTTACTTCAGGTAAAGAAAAAGTCTTTGGGGGCCAGATCAGGTGAGTATGAAGGGTGTTCAAGTACACTTATTTGTTGACTGGCTAAAAATTTTCTCACAGAGAATGCCTTGTGAGCTGGTGCATTGTCATGATGCCAGAGCCATGAGATGTTGGTGACAAGTTCAGGTTGTTTTCATGTAACTTTTTCACACAGCCTTTTCAGCACTTGCAGATAGTCAATTTGGTTGACTGTTTCTCCAGTTGGTACATATTTATAATGTGCAATCCCACTGATATTCAAAAAGGTTAGCAACATTGTTTTGACTCTTGATTTGAACAGAAATTTTTTAGTCTTGGGGCTAAACTTCCATTTAGGCTGACTTCCATTGTGCACCTTGATGCTTTGTTTCAGGGTCATCGTGTGATAACAATCACCAGTGATAACATGGCCCAAAACATTGTTTTGCTTCTCCAAAACACACCTTTGCCATACCAAAAATTTCAATTAAGATTTCCCTAACGATTTCTTCATTGACGGTTTTTGGTCTGCTAGGCTTCTCAAAGTTAGCTGATAATTTTGACATACAATTTGACAAATTTTTGCAATGTTTTCATTAGTTCTGCTTGTTACTGGCTGCCTTGATGTCTCTTCATCAGTGAAACTTTCTCTCCCCTCAGAAAAATGTTTAGTCCATTCATACACTGCCATTTTCTTTACGTCATTATTCCCATCAATTTGGACTAACATGTCCCTGATTTCACTTCCACTCCTGCCAGGTTTAACAAGAAATGTAATGTTTGTTCATTGCTCAAGCTCCAACATTCTCGTGACAGCAAATAAAACCATGCAACACAATAATGCATGCCACTCAGCAAGAGACAGCTACACGTCAACATGAACACAGTTGTGAGACGTTGATGTACCAAGGTTATGAAACCTTGCTGAGTTGTTTGTACAGTGCTGCCACATAACTGCATGTTGGCAAGTTTTCTGTCAGACCGCCATACAACCTAAATGCTAAGCTCTTTAGTTGTTTTTGTTTGTTTTTGTTATTGTGTTTTGTATTTTTTAAAGTGTAAGCCTTCCATTTCCTATTGAAGCATATAGCTATAGCCTCATTCTTTTCTACAGAAAGTCTGTAACCTGTTCTCTTAATTCTATTAAACTCATGTCCGATACAAACTAATAATCATGAGAAAACACTGTAGTTAAATTAACACTAGGATAAAGTTATGAGTGGTTCACTATCTTATACATTGCGTGATTCTAGGAATCTACCATGATAATATGGGAGCAAAATCAACTTTAATTTGCACATAACAATATTTTGATATATTAAAGTGAAAAGATTCTGGAAAAATAGAAATACTTGCTGCTACATAATTGACTAATGAGTATGTGCAGAGATTGGCTTTTTAAAGCTTGTATATGTTAGCCTCCTGAGAGCACTGTGCTGCCTTAATGTATCATAGAGTAAGTCAATAGGATAGGTTAAGGATGTCGAATCAGACCAAACAATATCTCACTCTCTTACTCATACTTGCTGTCCCTCCCTCCCCACTGCCCTCCCCCACACTGTCCTCCTATCTTTTGCTTAAGTTCTGAATCTTAACATTATTGTAATAATATGGTTTGTTGTACCAATAACTTCCTTGTCAGAAGACATCTGTTCCATTATGAAAAGTCTTTCCTAGTAAAGCATCAATCATGTCTCACTTGTAAAGAAAAACATTTTTTTTTGTCTCTAGATAGCAAAATACTGCTGAGAAAACAAACTGTGCAGAAATATTAACTGTGGCATATTAATATATGTATTCTGAGCCTTCTTTATTTGTCTACCATTGGTGCCATGGGATTCTGACAGTATGGCCTCTGACCTCTTGTCTGTGAAACCACAAAGAACTCATCAGCATCCTCCCTAAAAACATTATAATGGGCTTATTGCCATGGGGAACCATAGGATGAGACTGTGATGCTGTATTTTAGGCACCGTGTTCTCATATGCTAAAAACACAACTATTAAAACTGTTGTAACTGTCTTAGTCCCTTCCAAAGCTTTGGACACACAATATCAAACTACCTGGGAAGTTTTTTCAGTCATCTGGGTGTTTCCAACCACTTAGATGCTTTATATCATGGATATATAGCATCTAGATAAAGCACCTAAATTTCTACTTGACATCTGGATGTTTCTGTATTTTACTGACATGCTCACTTTATAAATTTATAAAATAGAATGATCTGTTTTGAGGCCCAGACTAGTACTTTTTAGGAACCAATCAACCTTGTGTATAATACCATATGTTGAATGAACTGAGAATGTGTTGCTCTGCATACATCAAGGCTTGAGGTGAGATATTACAGATGATTTTGTGTCTTTTGGAATAGTACTTCTACATGAAAAACTACCATGGATGCTGTTAGAGCTAAAAGTTATGTGTCAGTGCATGTCCAGTCAGGAAAACAAAATCATGCTATGTATTTCAAGTGGAAAGGGGTTGGGTACAAAGGACTTGTAAAATATAAACAAGTAAAAGAGAAAGATGGGCGTACCCTTAGGGGGAGTAAAAGAAAGGAGTTATGTTTAGTGATTAGGACTCTGCTTATACTCCTGAGTCAGAGCTCTAAAATTTGTACCTGCAACTTTCTATGGAGATAGAAAGTTTCTAGAGCTGAGGACATGAAGGCTGCTGCCATATATGGAGTTGACTCTGCAGGCATCTCATCCACTGCTACAGGAACCCAAAGCAGAAACTTCTCTGTTCCTCCTGTTGTCTAATCTCCTTTGGCTATAGTTTCAAAGGAAAAGCCATCTGGGAAGAGTGTGTGGAAAATTTGTTTGCAAGCTAGCACCCTCAGAAGTCCAAAGCAGACTGTAGAGGGACAGATAGGGAACTAGAGACATCAGGCAAATAAACAATACAAATGCCAGGTAGAGAGAGTGCTGCTTTGCCTGGTTAATATTTACACATATTAAATCAGATTATAATTAACAAGAGTAACAAGACACAAATCTTGGGGGGAAGCTGAGATGGCTCAGAGGATTAAGCTCTTGCTTTGTAGCCCCAGGGACCAAGGATTGAATCCTGGCCCTGGCCTATGCAGACACATAAGCTGAACTAAGATGTGCTTCCCATACAGGAGCCCCTCCCCCCAGTTCTCGCCCCCACCCTCAGTTTGGCCCCTGGCTTAAAGAAGTGTGCCTCCCATGCAGGAGGCTCCCAGCTCAGTTCCTACCCTGAGTGGCCCCCAGCCACATGTGTGGAACAAAACTGTGTTGAAAACTGATTACGTACAACTATGGAGACTGTTCTTGGCCCTCCCCCTTCTCTCTGTTGCTGTATCTCTCTGTCTCCATCATGAATAAAATAAATCTTTTAAAAAAAGACACAAATCTTGGGTATGAAGGAAGGTATAGATTCACAGTCAAGATGGCAAAGCAGGGAAATGCTGTGCTTGTCTCCTCTTGTGACCACATCAAATTTTACAACTAAACTACAGAACCACCACCATTGAGAATCACCTGAAGTCTAGCTGAACACATGTCCTACAACTAAGGATATACAGAAGAAACCACATCAAGAGATGCAGAACAGATTGGTTTACCATCCATGTGTAGTGGTTAAAAATCGGGAAGAATATCCACAGAGATACCTCCTGAGAAGTGAGGGGTCCAAGCCCAAGGTTCCAAGGCTAGGAAGAAAAGTCCCTACAACTTCTCGCTGTGAAAACTAGCAGAGATTGTGGCTGAGAGAGATAGGTGGTTATTGAATGGACTTCTAGGCACTCCTCTTAAATGGCTAGTTCACAGATTTAGTTGCTAACAGACTCACTGGCTCTGAGTTCCACTGCTGGGGCAGCAGCTCAAAAAGCACCAGTGATATATAGGGAGGAACTGAAATTTCTGACATCTGGGTGAGGGCTGAAAGTGCAGCTTTGTCTGAGACAGAAGTGCTGGTAGAAGCCACTGTTTTGTTGTTGAACTCTCCTGGATGATGGACATAGAGGGGCATGATAGCTGAGTCTCCATCAACCTGGAAAACACTATTTTTCCTGACCTTGGGATTCCCTGAGATCAAACCTCACACAACTTGGGGCCCCGGTCAAGCCATTTCCAATGGCTTTACCATAAAAACAGCCTGTCTTTGTTTATGTTGTGGACTTTCACAAAATCTGTAAGAGGTTCACATACCCTAAACAAGCAACATCTGGCCTCAGAGTGTTCACCTGGCGTTGGTGGCAGCCAGCCTTGGCTCAAAGATTAGCCTTTACTGGGCACTTCCAAGCCAAGCACAAGTGGAAAAGTCTTCAGATCACTTTGTGGTTCCTTCCAGGTAGCTATATTCTTATAATAAGGGTACCAGAAGAAAAAAAGAGAGAGAGCAAGGATTTGAAAATAGAATTGAAGAAATAATATCTGGAAACTTTCCTGACTTGGTGAAATAAATGGATATATCAGCCCAGGAAACACAGAAAGTCCCGAATAGGATGAGCCCCCAAAAGGTCCACATCAAGACACATCATCATTAAAATGCTGAAGATTAAAGACAAAGAGAATCTTAAGAACAATAAGAGAAAAGCAGGTAATTACCTATAGGGAGGTTTCTGTTGTTACTGGAGGGAAACCGCATCTGAACTTGTGCTGCCTGCACTGTTCAGCCAATAGGCCAACACAGGAGCTGGGTCATAGAATGTTTACTGTCAGAGCACCAGTGACCTGAGAAGGCAGCATGTTTCCATCATTAAAGACTGCCTGTCTCCCCCAGCCACACTGCCAGAGCCAGACACTGGAGCCACTGCTGGGCCTTGTGGGCCAAGGCTGCTCGCTGCCTGCCAACCAGACCTTCACAGCCCAAGCTCTCCCTGATCTCAGACCAAGCCTCCATGACCCAAGCGGAGCTCCTCTCAAACCGGAATTCCACAACACACGACCTACTCTGCTGCTGTGCCTTGTAGGTCAAGCCAGCTGCCAGAGACCCCAACACCTCTCCCTGCTCTGCCTTCCTTCTGCTTTATATCTCTGCCTGGAAGGCAGTAGGAGGGTCCTTCTTCCCTGTCAATTATGGCCCATTACCAGCGATTACCTCCACCTATGCTGGCTTGCAGCTCTTTGTCAGTTGTGGTTAATTAGCACAAATGAAGCCTATACCTCTCAGCCTCAGTCTAGAACCTCATCCTGAGGGGAGGGAGATTCAACAGGTGCCTTAAGTTAAGGCTGCCCTGGGCAGCCTCCTCCTTCCACGGCCCCATCCTTCTTCACTCTGTTACACTATAAGACTCTCAGCTGGTTTTTTAGCAGAAACTACAGGCTAGGAGAAATTGGCAGGAAATATTCAGAGATAAAAAGCAAGGACCTATATAACCAAGATTACTTTACCCAGAAAAACTGTCATTTAAAATCAAAGGACAGGTAAAGAGCTTCCCTGACCAAAAAAAAAAAAAAAAAGAGAAAGCCAAAGGAGTTTGTCACCACCAAACCAGTACTACAAGAAATATTAAAGGGATTTCATTAAGAAGAAGAAGAAGAAGAAAAATATAAAACATATGTATAATAAAATGGTCATAACTACATATCTATTAACAATTACTTTCATTGTAAATGTTAAATGATTCAATCAAAAGACATAGGGTGGCTGAATGTATAAGAAAACAAGTTTCTTACATATGCTTCCTATAAGAAATTCATTTCAGATCAAAAGACATACACAGACTGAAAGTAAAAGGATAGTAAAGATTTTTCATAAAAATCCAAAAAGAAAAGCTGAGGTAGCAATACTTATCCTAGACAAAAGAGACTTTTAAAATCAGGTATGTCCAACATGTGGCCCAGGATGGCTTTGAATGAGTCCCAACACAAATTCTTAAAATATTATAAGATTTTTTTTTTGAGATCTTAATTGTAGCTCATTAGCTATTATTAGTGTAAGTTTAATTTATGTGTGGCCCAAGGGAATTTTTCTATCAGTGTGGCCCAGAAAAGTCAAAAGTTTGGACACTGCTGCTTTAAATCAAAGGCTATCACAAGCTATTAATATAAAGAAAGACCCAATAACTGCACTTCTGGGTATTTATCCAAAGAAACCCAAAATGCTACTTCTAAAGGACATGTGTATCCACATCTTCCTTGTAGCATTATTTACAATAGCCAAGATATAGATGCAACATGGCTGTCTGTCAATGGATGAATACGTAAAGAAGTGGTGGCACATATATATAATACAAAGGAATATTATTTAGCCATGAAAATGAATGAAATCTTGCCATCTGCAACATGAATGGATGGACCTAGAGGGAGGGCCTTATCCTGAGTGGAATAAGTCAGACAGAGAAAGATAAATACCATATAACGTCACTTAAATGTGGAATCTGAAGAACAAAATAAACCAACAAATAAAACAGAAACAATTCACACATACAGAGAACATTTTGACAGTCGCCAGAGAGAAGGAGATATGGGGAGATGGGTAAAAAAAAAAAGGAGGTGGGGTGGGATTAAGAAGTACAAATTTGTAATTACAAAATTGTCATTGGGATGTAAAGTATAGCATAAGGGATATAGCTAATAATATTATAATAAGTATGTATGGTGTCAGAGGGGTACCAGATTTATTGGCATTATTACTTTGGAAGTTATATAAATGTCTGTGTTATACACATAAAACTAATATAACGTTGAATGTCAACTGTAATTAAAAATAAATAAAATTAGTTTTAAAAAGGAGGCACAGAACAGGGAGGAGGGTAACAAAAGCTCAGCAAGTGATCCATGGATTATAAAAAAGTAAGAAAGACTTATACAACCTGTTGACGCTGTACTTTTCTGTAAACAAAGACACCAGAGTTTTGTAAAATATTACGTTTAAGTTTCTCAAGTGATACATGTATATATTCTCCTTGTAAGACATCAAAATTTATAAATGCATATTGACTACCAAGCCAACCTTAGTCCCTTTCCCAGAAACTCAGTTTAATGACTAAGTGAAGTAGAGTGTAAACAATGGAATATTTATGCCATTTTTAAGAGAATAAATAGATATGTAAAGTTTTCATAAATAACTTGAAAAATTGAATTTGTGGGACATATAACGTATGTTCCATTTATGAGTTTTTAAAAGAAACACAAAATGAAGACTTATTTTTAGCTCCAGTATGGCTTCTAACATGATAGCTACCCTGTTGCTCCCCAACATGTATCTGGGCCATCCCTCAGGTTGACTCTGACTCCAAACTTTTGCCTCTGTACTGTCTCTGGTGATTTACGGTATTTCCCACATACAATTGACCACAATGAAGAGTGCTAGAAATCGGAAAATGAGAAAACAAAAGGAAAAATGGTAACAAATTAAGCATACTTATAGGTAACATCTTGGAAACCTTTGTTACTGCAAAAACAAACAAACAAAAAAACAAAACCGAATCATGGAGAATGGTCTCTAGAACATGCCATGAATCCTCAGATTCTGTCAAGGAGTTAACAAATCTGTTTTGATTTTTCTTCTTTTCTTTCTTCCTCCTTTCCTTCCTTCCTTTCTTCCTTCCTTCTTTCCTTCCTCCTTTCCTCCCTCCCTTCATCTTTCCCTTCCTTCCTCTATCTCTCTTCTTTCTTTATTTATTTCTTTTTTCCTTCCTTCCTTCCTTCCTTCCTTCCTTCCGTCTTTCCTTCCTTCCTTCCTTCCCTGCCTGCCTTCTTTTCTTCCTTCCTCCCTCCCTCTTTCCTCCTTCCTTTCTCTCTCTTTCTCTCTCCCTCTCCTTCTTTCCTTGCTTTTTCTTCCTCTCTCCCTCCCTCTCAGCCTCCTCCCTACTCTTTCTCTCCTTCCTTCCTTTCCTTTCTCTCAATGCTCAGATCTCACTTGTGTAAATCATAAATGTATTAATTAAGAAAAAACTTTGTGAAAGATAGTAATTAATCTTTCAGTGAAATTTTTGAAAATTCTAAACTTAGTTGTCTAAGAAGGATTCTTGAAGAAAATGGAAAAATTTTAATAATAATTTAATTACATAAAACAACTCAGGCAATGAGGGACCATTCAAATTATTTCAACTTGGGTCTCCCAGAAGCCGACCTGAAATAGAGCTTGTTGGCAGGGAGCTTATATAGAGAGTGCTCCCAGGGAGAGAAGGTAAGGGAGCAGTGAACTGAAGTTAGGAAAGTGGGAAATGTCAATATAAACTGTGCTAACAAGCTGGTCATCCTTGCATATGACAGATGTATAATTTCAACATGACTTCTTTTTTTTTTTTCTGTAAGCATTTTATTTTTATTGTTTTTAATTGTTTTATTTTACAATTATAATTGCTACAATACTATATTAGCTTTAGATATATAACATAATAGTCAGACATTTATATAACTTACAAAGTGATCACCCTGATAAAATTATTACCTATCTGACACCATAATATTTGTAATACTATGCACAGTGTCATCATGACTTTTGAGAACCTTTACGGAATGCGTCTCACAACTCTCAACCTGAAGGCAGAAAAAGAAAAGCACTTTTCTATCACTTTTCTTCTTTTATTGTTTCAAAGACTGTTCCACAGGTTGTCAACTTTTGGCATTTTGTGGTTTTGCATGCATGAGTACCAATAGTTCATACAGGTTTCCCAAGCTGCATGATTGAAAAATATACTTGGAAGGGAGCTAGAGAGAAATAGTAAATGCCTGAGATGAGGCATTACTAGGTTACTGTTGCATAAAACCTGTTACCATAGCTGTATCTGAATGTGAGGCCAATAGAACTTAGACACAAGAGGTGTCAGATCCATATTCCTGAAAACTGTCAAAATGTATCCCCTGAGTTACATATTGGTAAGTGAATGTGAGAACTGAATTATATTTAATATTTTATCTGCCTTTCTTTTACTACCTGAAATTATAGGATGAATGCTCATCCTAAATGGGCATCTACTTTTAAGTGTTTCGCAATTTTAAAATATGTTGAATATATAAAGTGCACTCCTTGAGAGAAGAAACCATATTTTTTTCTATTTTACCACTCACACACTTAGTATAGAGACAGGACATCAGGGAATTAAAGAAATGTTTAATAATGGTAAAAACAAACAAAAAAATCTTCAAAGACACTTAAAATTTGAAAACCTTAGTCAGCAATTATATATGTATCCTAATTTTCATTACAGCACTGTTTACAGTGACCAAGTCATAGATACAATCAAAGTGTCATTTGATAGATGACTAAATAAAGAAGTTGTGGTACATTTACACAATGGAATATTACTCAGCAATAAGAAAAGATAAGATAGCAACATTTGTGACAACATGGATGAAACTTGAGATCATCATGTTAAGCAAAATAAGTCAGGCAGAAAAAATAAAAAATCATATGACTTCACTTATATAGAGAGTATAAAACTGAAAGTATCAAAGAAACCAAAAACTCATGGACACAGTCAATAGTTTAGTGGTAACCTGAAGGTAAGAAGGGAGTGGGGTAGAGAAGGGAGGAAGCATCAAATATATGGTGATGGAAGAACTGACTCGGTGGTGATCATACAATACAACACATAGATGACGTATTGTAGCACTGTTCACCTGTAACTTACAAAGTCTGACAATTAAGTTCACAAAGCCATCCTAGAAAATGTGCTACATAACTCCTTGACAAATATCACTCCAATCATCTTCAAAGTACTCCCCTTTGAAAGCTATGTGCTGATGCCAGTGCCTAGTCTACCTTTCAAAGCAATTTTGGAACTCTTTTTCTGTAATAGCCATCAGATCCATCATTGTATGTCCTTGAGGTCCTGCACGTCATCAATATATCTTCTGTTCAATATTTCCTTTATCTTCAGGAAATGAAAAACGTCACTGGGAGTCAGATCAGGTGAGTAGGGAGGGTGTTCCAATACAGTTTTTTTGTTTACTGGCTAAAAACTCCCCCCCACACAGTGCCATGTGAGCTGGTGCATTGTTGTGATGCAAAAGCCATGAGTTGTTGGCAAAAGTTCAGATCATTTCATTTAAATTTTTCATGCAGCCTTTTCAGCACTTCCAAGTAGTCAGCTTAGATGACTATCCAGTTGGTACAAATTTATAATGAACAATCCTTCTGATATCAAAAAAGTTTAGCAACATCATTTTGACTCTTGATTTGAACTGATGGAACGTTTTTGGTCGTGGAGAATTGGCTGATTTCCATTGTGCAGTTTGACATTTTGTTTCAGGGTCATATTAGTATACTCATGTTTCATCACCAGTGATAACCTGGCCCAAAACATCATCTTGTCTCTACAAATGGTCTTGGCAAACTGGAGTTTTAATGTTCTCCCAATAGCACGCAAAAAAACATGCAATAACAATAATGAACACCACTCAGCAATACACCACCACACATCGACATGAACACAGCTGTGAGACAGATATACCAAGGTTATAAAACCTTACTGAGTGTTTGAATAATGCTGTCAACATCAACACATGGTGGCAAGTTTGCAAACTTAATTATTAGTAAATTTCACTAATCAATGTCACACCAATAAATTTAACAATACACCCAACAAAAATTCAAAAAAAAAAAAATAGAGAGAGAAAAGTAAACAAACAAACAAACAAGCAAACAAAATCCGAAGGTGAATCCAACCCATTTGCTCTTTTCAATCCAGGACAAGTTAGAGAGGTAAAGCCCTTCCCTGTTACTTTCCTTTTCCTTCTGTTAAGTGTGAAGGCAGACTGGAGGAGTGAGTGCTAGAATGGGTGAGTAGAATATTATGGTAGAGTGTGAAAGAATTAAATACTTTGCAAAAATATGCTGGATACTTTATAAATCATGCATCCTGACCTCGATATCTGAGAATAAATCAAGTTTATGTTTTGTTTTTCTTCCTTAGTTTTCCTGCCTCATTATTCCCAGTCTGCTCCTGGGTCCCCAGTCTTTTGTTTGTTTGTTTGTTTGTTTGTTTTTGTTAACTCTGTTCAGCTCCTATTTTAAATTATAGTGTGAAAATTGTTGTTAGTTTCAGATGTAGTATGGGTAGTGTTCAACATTATGCAGTAGTGTCTGTAACTTGCTATGGGCCACCCTGAATTTATTGTTATCCTGCCACTAGCTTCTCAAACAAATGAGCCAGATTTCAGAAACGGTAATCACTTAAATGAGGACAGTTGAATGTAATTCTAAGTCAGTTAATATTGTGTCTCTGCTTATCCACATTTCTTATCCAGAGCCCTGTCTGAGAAAGATACTGGCTTCTTCCGTTGGTCTGTTTATACCAAACTGACTTGATGTTTTTATCTGTTTACAAAGTGGTGCAAACTGTTTACGTAGTGGTGACCTGGTTCCTGTGGATCTGGGAATGCTGTTTGCAGTAGCGTGTTTTCTAATTTTCCATGAAACTCTAATCATTTGCATTTAGTTAGGCCTCCGTTCCAGTTGATGGGAGCTGTTTGGAGAATGGCTCCACTTCAATATCAATCTTGTTTTCGTTTGTGTTGGAGAGAGTGATTTTAGAAGAGCTCCCTGTGTACCAGACTGCTTGGTCTTTGCTTTAGATTTGATTCAAATTAAATACTTTGGATTTCTGAAAATGCGTATTTTTAGCTACGAAGAGTTTGAAGTTCTGCCTGCACTGTGAAACAACAGAACACAGATAGGACCTTTGGTTTGTCACAATTTTCTCTGAACCATGATTTCCACTGAAGTGTATTTATCTCTTCTTTGGTCTTTATAAATTATTCCTGGATCTTGAAAAGCACGACTAAGTTTCTCCACTTTTTAGTAAGCATCATCTCATGAGAACAAAATCTTTTCATTTAGGACTAGATTGTATTATAAATCTTGGTAAGAAGGAAGCTAGAACGGCCCAATTCACCTTGCAGGATAGATGGGACTGCCAGATGCAGTAATAAATATGACACCATTTTATATGCAACATGAAACTGACTATGTATCAGGTTAACATCAATGTATGTTTTATTTGATTCCAACTTTGAACTCTGTTGCTTGACTTAAATGCATTAGTAAGAAGTTGATATAGATAAATCACTGAAATGAAAATCACTCTCTACATTTTCAACCCCTCTCAATACTGCATACAAATAATATTTGATAAGTCACTTATCTTCTCTGGGCCTCAAACTCCTCACTGGTAAAATTAAATGGCTGAGTTAAGTGATCTATAAACTTCGTTCAGCTTTCTATATAATTTATTGTCACAACAGTACACAGTCCTGGCAAAATAGAAAAGCCTGTCATAGTATCTAATTTGAACATAGGATCCTTCAGCTTTTTATTCACTTTAAGATAACTGGCTTGATGAAAGACATCATAAGTGACTTTAAGACACTTTCCTTTGCCTGCTAATTCTTATAGCAGAATAATAATATAATGTTGGTTCCATAATATATTATGAAAAAGATATCTCAAACTTTTAAAAAATGTGAAACAATTTCCACTCTAAATAAACAAATTTAATTTTACTTTAAATAATACTATCTTTAATGAAAATGGAATTTGGGGGTGAGATTCCAGGAAAGGATACATGTGCCCCAGCCACCACCCCCAAACCCCTCCCCAACTTGAGCCAATGAAGCAGGAGAGAAATAATGACTAACTGGAGAATGAAGTGACATTTTAATGCTTTTCAAACTATGCTTCTGATTATTGTTCCTCAAAGCTTGTTTCACAGAACACTAGTTTCTTGAGATGTTATAGATAAAGCATGAAAAGGGGGATCATGAGTAAAGGAGTTCGTGAAACATTGTATTCAACAAATGAAAACAGGTTTCCTGATTGTGAAACTTTCTTAGGGTTTTTTTTTAATATTATTATATTTTATTGTTAAATTTAATGGGGTGACATTGGTTGGTAACAATCAGACAGGTTCACTATATACAACTCCTCATCACATCACCCATGCATCGCATTATGTGCCCAGCTCCCAGACTCAGGTCCCCCTCCAACCCGATATATCTGGTGCCCACTCCCCCCTCCCCACACAACTCTCCCTCCCCCCTCCTCCCTCCTCTCCAGGTAAACATCAAACCATTGAGTG